>ML265977.1:19448-40976 GCA_005239495.1 Nicotiana undulata | reverse complement strand
TTAGTTACCTGTTTGTTGATTACATGTCTATATACTTGATGTATTTTCTCACATGATTTATTGATCGGCGTGTACTTTACATTATTACGTACGGGACCTTAGTGAGTATTTATTCTACCTCTTATTGTCACTACTCTTTACGAGTTTAGACAGGATACTCACTGGGTACATATTTGTTTATATGTACTCATGCTGCACTTTCTTTTTTGCACTTGATTGTGCAGGTGTTGAGGATGGACCGTCCGGTCATCCGTCTGTTGATAGATACTGATCGGGGTGTCACTCCTTACGGTGAGCTGTCTTCTTGGCATCATCCTGACAGCACCTCTGGAGCCTTCTAGTTTCATTTTGCTCAGTCTTTTATTCCAGACTGCGGCTTGTATTTTTGTATATATATATTTCAGTTGCTGTATCTATGTAGCCGCCTGTTGACAGTGTGACATTAGTCCTGGCACACACTTGTTGCAGTTATGTTGGGTTTCGGGGTTGTACATATATGGCCTAGCTGTGGTTCAGCTTGTATCTACGGCCTGGCCTCATATCGTTGTTATATTCCGCATTATAATTGTTTTAAATTGTAAATAACTGGAATATCGAGTTCTGGGGTAGTATCTCCTACGGATTCATATGTTGGCTTGCCTAACCTCGCCGTTAGGTGCCATCACGACCTGAACCGGGTTTTGAGTCGTGACACACAAAGTCCGCAGGTAGGATGCATTTATCAACATGAACCAAAACATCATCAATAATACCCAATGGTCTCTTCATAGTACGATACGCCATTTGCAATCTCATAGATGTGGGTCTTGGTTGCCCAATTCCCAAAGTTTTGAACACCTAATAGGGCATCAAATTGATACTTTCCCCAAGATCACAAACATCTTTCGCAAAGTCGGCGCCAATGGTGCAAGGGATTGTGAAAGCGCCGGGATCTTCCAATTTAGAAGCCATTGAGTGTACAATTGCACTCACTTGATGTGTCATTTTATAGTCTCACAATTCATCAACCTATTCCTTGTCACCAAATCCTTCATGAACTTCGCCTAACTGGGCATTTGCTCCAAAGCCTCGACCAATGGCACATTAATAGATAGTCTCTTCATCATGTCAATGAACTTTTTGAATTGGTTCTCGCCATTTTGCTTGGAAAGCCTTTGAGGGTATGGAGGAGGAGGTCTTGGAATTGGTTCCTTAGCCTTTGGCACTACCGGTTCCGGTATGTCTACAATGTGCTCTCCCTAGACGGGTTCACTTCCTCTTGAGTCTCCTCCACATTGTCATCAATATCAATTATCACTTCATCATTGGCTTGCACCAATTTGTTCGGAACCTCATCTTCTTGAATCATCTGCTCATTATCAACAATTTTTATTTGATTTGAGGTGGCTGCATCCCCACCTTTTCTTTGATTCTCACTTCATCATTGGCTTGCACCAATTTGTTCGGAACCTCATCTTCTTTGAATCACCTGCTCATTATCCACAATTTTTCTTTGATTTGAGGTGGTTGCATCCCCACATTTTCCACTACTTGTAGTTACGGCCATGGCATGTCCCATGTTGTTCCCACCCTTAGTGTTCACCACCATGTCACTAGGTAGTTCCCCCTTAGGACGAGTGTTCAAAGCTTGTGATATTTCCCCCAATTGAACATCCAAATCGCGAATTGAAGTGTTGTGAGAGGCTAGTTGAGCATCGGAGTCGGCATTCTTCTCCATCATTTGTTTGAACATGTTCTCAATTCGTCCCATCTCATTGTTGGAAGATCTAGGACCATGGAAAGGATAAGGTGGTGGGTTGCTTAGTAGTTGATACATCGGGGGCCCTTGAAAGCCTGACCCTCGATTCCCTTGGTTATTGTTCCAACCCCTTTTGTTGTTGCCTCCCCAATATCCTTGATCATTGCCACTCCAATTTCCTTGGTTTTTTTTATTTTTCCAATTACGTGGGTTGTTACCACTATTCCAATTGCCTTGGTTGCTAGAATTTCACATCCCTTGATTACATTGAGATCACCATTGTTGTTGATTCGGGCCTTGAGAGTTGTTTCTTTTCCCTGGGAATTTGTTCACATATTGCACTTCCTCCTCTTGTTCATTGTAGGATCCATCTTTGTCAAACCCACCATCTTCTTGCACATATTGTTCCGCACGGTTTTGCACTTGTTGACCCTTTTGCCTTCGCTTGTTCACCATCATATTTACACCTTCCATTGCATTTACTTGCTTAGGACCTTGAACTTGGTGAATTTGAGCTTTTGCTAATTTATCCATTGTAGTGGTCAACTCGGCAATTGCTTTTCTATGATCATGCAATTCTTTGTTTAGGTGAATCACATTTTGATCACCATGAGGAACATTTGCTCTACTTTTCCATGCTGATGAAGTATCCACCATTTCATCTGAGATCTCACAAGCTTTGGCATATGGTGTTGTCATGAATTTTCCACCGGCAAGTTGGTTGACAACGCATTGATTGGTAGTATTGATCCCCATATAGAAAGGTTGTTGAATCATAGCCTCTGTCATGTCATTGTTTAGGCGCTCTTTCACCATAGTACGATACCTCTCCCATATCTCATGCAAAGGCTCATTGGATTCTTGTTTGAATGCTATAATCTCGTCTCTGAGAGTAGGCATATGCTCGTGAGAAAAGAACTTGGAAATGAATTTCTCCGCTAATTCATCCCATGTACGGATAGAATGGTTGGGCAATCTTTCTAACCAATCCAAGGTTTTCCCCCGTAGAAAGAAGAGAATTATCCTCAACCTTAAAGCATCCTCGGAGAGCTGGTCTGTTTACTCCCCCAATAAGTGTCCACAAACCCCTTTAAGTGTTTGTATGCATTTTGACTCGGAGCTTCGATGAATAATCCCCGTTGCTCTAGCAATGTGTGAATAACATTAGTGATTTGGAAGTTGCCCGCCGCAATGTGGGGCGCGACTATGGCACTTGTGTATCCTTCGTTATGCAACACCCGGTGTGGAGCCGCTATTGGTGGAGGTGGGGGAGGAACGAGAACATTATTTTGAGGCGGACGACCTCGTCTATTTGCTTGAGGTTCAAGAGGAACCTCTTCAACTTGGTCATCCTCCACGTCATCCTCTAATGGCATGTTTCCGAGTGGATCATTGTTGTTGAGAGCCTTTTTTGTACCTACAATTGTTTCACCTAAAAGATCAGTAACACGGAAGGAAAGGAAGACAAGTCACACACAAAACCAAATATATAGGTAAATCCATTTTTAGCTCCCCGGCAATGGCGCAAAAAATTTATCTCGTCCAAGTCACACCTCAAATTGGGGTTGTGAAGCGGTCGATTGCAATAATAATTACCTAACTAGGAGTCGGGATCGAATCCACATGGAGCATAGATGGTATTAGTGGTATATATTTGGACTAAGTATCTAAAGTGTCTAAGTTTTACTTCCACAAACTTTGTTTTGATTCTACTTCTAAATTATGCTATGAGTTGCAAATGTAAAATATGAAACTAGAGAATAATGTTTTTATTGTTATTTTTCAAATATGTAAAAGGTCTAGGGTTGTGACTTCCACCTAGGTGTTTGCCTAATAGTTTGTGGGCTTTAGAGCGAGTTTCATTGGTTGGGGTGTATTATAGCAATCAACGCATAATTACCCACTCAATACCTCTCGGTAAGAGAGTGATTTTGCCCAATTTGGCTTTCTCATATCCAAATGGGTATTGCATGAAATAGTTGATAAATGCTCAAGTCGGGTTTTACTATCTCTAGATTCAACCCTTTAATTGGGACTATCAATCTCTTGAATTCATCCCAATTTCTTTTTAGTCAAGTTTTCCGAGACTAAGGGTGTGTTTGGTAAGAAGGAAAACATTTTTCGGAAAATATTTTCCAACTTTTCCATGTTTGGTTGGCTTAAATTTTTTGGAAAATATTTTCCTCATCAATTCATTTTCCTCCAATTGGAGGAAAATATTTTCCCTATAAAGAGAAGGGAAAACATTTTCCAAAACTCCTTCCCAACCTTCCCCATCCTATTCCTTACCCTCACCCCCCTAACTCCACCCCATGCCCTCTCTCCAAAAAGGTTTTTATTCGTCACCACCCACCCACCCCTACCCCGCAAAAAAATATTTTTACTTTTTTTTTAATTTCTATTTTTTTTCTTGCACCCCTCCTACCCCNCCCCGAGAATATATATATATATATATATATTTTCAGTTTTTACTTTTTTCATCTTTTGATTTACAGGTTTAAAATTTTACAAGTTCCAAAGATATGGTTCAGAGTTTTATGTGTTTCGAAGTTTACGGGTTCGAAATTTTGCGGTTAAGAAGTTTATGAAATTTATGGGTTCGGAAGGTTGTTGGTTCGAAAGTTTATGTCTTCATGTTTATTGTATCAAAATTATTTATGAATACTCTTGAGAAAATATTTTTCTTGATTTGCGTACCAAACACCAGAAAATGAATAAGATTACTACTTGTTTTCCATGGAAAATATTTTCTTGGAAAATATTTTCCATGGAAAACACTTTTTTTTATACCAAACACACCCTAAATCTCTCTTTCTCAAGTAGAGACTAAGTCAAATGGGCTTGAATCAATGTTTGCAACCATTAATTCTATGATTATAGCAAGAAATAACTAAATATTACACACCCAACAATAAACAAGCTCTAAATCAAACACCCATTAGGTTGCTACACTAGGATGGGGTCACAACCCTAGCTAGAAATTTAGCTACTCATAGTGGGTGATGAAGAAAATAAAGAAGAAATGATGAAAACACTCATATTGAATGATTAATAGATGAAAATTCAATGTAAAATCAACAATATAAACTAATATTGCCTAAAAGAGTAAAGAAAAACGACTACAAACTTTCATGTATTCAAAATTTGACCTAATTCCGCAAAAGAAAATACTATTTATACAAAACTGAAGTTTTCGGACAAAATTGCCCTTTCAGAGGTTCTGCAGCCACACAATTCTGTGTGCGGTCTGCATTTTGCTTCAGCTCTTGACAGGAGTTGGTTCTGTGGCCGCACAATTCTGAACTGCCGCCGCATTTTGTAAGTAATGCGGACCGCAGATCTTGTTGGTCTTGTATTTCCAACTCTCTTAACCTTGACTTCTGCGGCTGCACAATTATTGTGCGGTCCGCACTTTACATTTTAAGAGTGTTGAGTTTTCTTCTTGTTTTGGGCTGTAGACAGAATTATGCGATCCGCACTTTAGCCTTTTTGCATGATTTTTGTCCTTGTTCAAAAGCACTCCTTCTTGAGTTGAATGTCATCACATTGGATTATTTTCCAATACTCCTGCAAGTAAGCATATTTCATCAGTTTTCGGGAATACCTTTAAATATTTTTGAACTAAAATGAAAGTCAGTGTGCAAATAAGTATTCAAAATCTCCACTTATCAAGACCCCGAGTGCTCTAACCTCAATCATTTCTCCTTTCATTTCGCATAGAAGTCCGTCCAGATCCACTGCTTCTTCGGTCACCATTGTACGACTGGTACTGATCCCTATTTGACCTCGGTTCATGAGAAGGAGCCCCAAGTTGATCATCTTCGACTCTGATTTTTGATTGATATCGGTTATGCATATCGGCCCAAGTAACAACCAGATACTCTATCAGATTCTGCTTCAAATGTTGTGAATCCACCGAGCTTCGAACATTGATTCCTTGGGTGAAAGCTTGAATCGCTAAATCATCAGTGACCGGTGGCAAATCCATCCGTTCCATTTGGAGGTAACATGTTTGTTTGGGTTGGTTGTTCCTTTTTACTTAGGAATCTCGGGCATGCGGAACTTCTTAGGTATCGACTTGGGAGCTGTGCTCGGTGGAAAAGGCTTTTGGATGAACTTCTTGGAGTCTAGGCCCTTCAACATTGGTGACGCTCTTGGGATTTTATCAACCCTGGAATTGTAGGTTTCCACCTTCTTACCGTTTGCCTCGATTTTCTTCTCGCCCGACTCTATCAGTTTCGTTAGTTCTCCGAGCATCTTCATGATTGTCGGGTTGGTCCCCGACTCCTTCTCATTCGATCACTATGAGACTGGTCCATCTCTGTGGATAACTTCCCGTAATGGTTTGGGCTCAATCCTACTCGCCGTGCGGCTCTGGTTCTAGAGTTGGGGTATCGCCGCTTGTTGAGCCTGCAACATTTCGAAAATTACCTGCAAGTTGATTCCACCATCTTTGTTTCCGTGTGTTCTTTGTGCATGCGATGGAATATCTCTGCGGACACTATCTTCAGAATCGGTGGGCAAATTTGCGTTGATGGCTACATGTGAGGTAATGTCGTCTGCAGCCAGGACTCTACCAAGATCGACTGGAGACACCATGTTTCCGGGAGATACGTAGTCATTTTTTCCATGTTGGTTGGACTCATTGTCAACATGTAGGGGTACTGATTGAGAGTTCGATATTTTTAGTTTTAACCTAAAATCAGAGACACTTCAAACAACAAGTGTAAATTAGTGTGCATTATGAAAGTTTGTATCAAATAAGCACTATTATACTTAGCCCCACGATGGGCGCCAGATTATTTACTCTCACAATCGGATAACAATTAAATTTGTAAGTACTTTTAAGGATACGTGGCTTAACTTGACACAAAGCAAAGCAATGAAATGAATTGCAATTGAAATAAACAACTATAAAATAAATTTAAACCACATGAATTGAACAGTTATAGCCATGGGAGGTTAGCCACTCTTGAACTGGAAGAACTTCGATCGGTATCAGGACATAGATAAAATAAGAGTTTAATGGAAAATAATATATTGCTTTGTAATGCGTGTTACAATGTGCTTTACAAGTGATCGGATCCCCTTTATATAGTTGGGGAGTCTTACTTTAGGTACAATTCTATAAAAGGTAAAAATCTCCCGATTTACTGATTTGCCGGTTCCTTATTGATATGTGCCAATATTCCCGCCACAAGATGCGACCGATTATGGATATTTCGGCCTTCTGTTACGGTTTTCTATGGGTTACACTGACAACGTTACCTCGAGCTCGGTCAGATTCAGGGTCATTTCCGGGATCACGGACTCAACATTCTTAAGAATGGTTATTCTAATCTCGGGTTCTGGCCTTGTGGTACCGGGGTGGATCTTTGGTTCCTCATGTTTCGAGCCCTATATGGCATGTCCTAGACGAGCCTGAATTATTCCATATGTAGATAGCCCCCTTATTTTTCAGAGAGTAGACGACGGGTAATGACATGATCTCCCGATTGTTGATCTCGTCCAATTTCACACATTCGAGGTTATGAAAATGGTCGATGCAATAATAATACCCAATAAGAGTCGGGGTCGAATTCTGCTAGGAGCTGTATCCGTGGGAGTTAGTAGTATATATCGTAGCAGGTGAGTTTGTATATATGAATTTGCACTTCCACATAATTGGGTTGTTTTTAGTCTAATTTAAACTATCATTGTAATTTAAGAAATAAAAATAGAAGATTGTTTTTGTTGTTTTTCAAATGTTACAAAAGTCCTAAGGATATGACCTTCACCTAGGTATTTTCCTAATGGGTTATAAACTTTAAAGCTTGTTTTATTGGTCGGTGTGTGTTATAGCTATCAACACTCAATTACCCACTAAATACCTCTAGGTCATAGAGTGATTTTGCCCAATTTGGCTTTCTCAAGTCCAAATGGGTATTAAAAAAAATGGTTTATAAAAGCTCAAGTTGGGTTGTCACTATCTGTAGGTTCAACTCTTTGATCGGGGTTATTAATCTCTTGATTGACCCAATTTCTTGGTAGCCAGGTTTTCCTAGACTAAGTCTCTCTTTCTCAAGTAGAGACAAAGTCAAATAGACATGAACTAATATTTGCACCATTAATTCAACAAATAAAAGTAAGAACAAGGCTAAATAATAAACACCCAACCATAAACAAGCGATAAATTAAACGCCCATGAAGTTTACACACTAGGGTTGGGTCACAACCCTAGTGAAAATTTAGCTACTCGTGCTCAAAATAGAAGAAGTAGAAGAAAGAGATGACAATTAAACTCATATTGCTAATTAAAATGATAAAATCTATGTTCAAATAGCTCAAAATAATAAAAACTACTAAGAAGTGTAAAAGGAAACGTCTACTGTAGCACCTGATGTCAAAACAGGGCTAGAAATTTCGAACAAAAATACCCTTTCGGAGGTTCTTCGGCCGCGCAATTCCATGTGCGGTCCACACTTTTCTTCAACTTGATAGGATTGGAAGTCTGCGGCCGCATCTTGCTCCTATGCGGTCCGCACAATTATAATTGCGAATTGACTTGAAATGCATACTCTCTGAACTTTTCTCCTGACCCATCTTCTGCGGCCACAGAATTCATGCACGGACCACACTTTGCACTTGTCTCTGATGGATTTTCCTTAACTTGCGGCCACAGATGATATTATGCGGTCCGCACTTATGAGCTTTTGTGCCTCTTTTTTCCTTCAATTCAGATTATTCCTTCTTGAGTTGGATTTCATCTAGGGAGTTAATCTTCTAATATTCCTGCAATTAAGCACATTTCATTAGTTTTTGGGAAAACAACTAAACGCTTTTGGACTAAAATGAATGCTAAAAGGCTCTAATAAGTTTTCATAATCCCCACTTATCAACTCCCCAAACTTAAGATTTTGCTTGTCCTCAATCAAATAAAATTGTTCCCACCTCCAAATGTTAAGAGCCATTCCAACCAATCAAAGGTGAGTCATTCACACATCAATTGGGACCAACAATTACCCACACCACTTATGAATTATCAACAAAGCAACAAGTCAAACTTTTAAGCACAAATAGTTCTAATGTGACACTTGAGCATCAAGAGTTGACTTTATTCATCAAGGCAGCTCACTCTTTTATGTAGGTCATTGTTGATCCCAAACTACTCCACCTCTACTCTCTGTTTGCCTATCTCACGTAATAATATAGCACTCAATCCAAATATTTGCGAAAGGTTCACTCATCTCTCTCAAAATAATGTTGCAAGTATGGCTTTAAGTACCATATGCTTGCCCCTTATGTTAATCGCCACTAATGTAAGCTCACTCAGCTTGAAATCGCGTAGGGCTTTTTCAGAATTCAATGAAGGCTTTTGTACTAAGGTTGGATATGCTATGATATAACGGGTTCATCTTTCCTTAAGCACTTCATTTTCTTTTCTCGGCTCATGCTTTGCCAATTCTTTGAGGCATTTTCTTTTCCTTAGGGGAACTAGAGAGACTTAACATCACTTTTTCTTGGTCATGATATTCATTTTCACCTTCTTGATTTCTCCATGCTTTGCATCATTACTTTTCTTTGAATCCCTTCAACTCTTCAACTTATTCCCTTTATTATTTTCATTTTTCTTTTCTATTCTTTCCTTTTCTTCCCTTTCCTTCTCTTCATTCCTTTTCTATTTTTGTGCCTTGATACCTCTTTCAAGTTCCTCGTCTCTCCCTTAAACTTACATTATTAGCCAATTGTTTCACAAGAGTGTTAAGGAAAGCCCGGGTGCCAAGAGAGGGTCATGACAAAATGGGTAAAGGCTTGTAACATGATTATCAAATGAAAAAGGTTTGAGGCTCAAAGGTTGACTAGGGATAACAACATTGGTGGGCAGTGGAAAACTTCAAGAGGGTGAAGGATAGCCTACAATCACTTCCCAAGCTAAGCAAAACTTACAATTTTGCATAGAAACATTCGGGGCAAGTTCTAGGCCACTCGCATATCTAACCTCTAATGCAACTGGATTGTTAAAGAGGATAGAGTCGAGGGCCCACAACAACCATATTCAAGATTGAAAATCACAATGGTTTGATTAAACCATTCGATGATAGCCTAAGTCAACACAAGAGTCAAAAAGTCACTAACTATAGCTATGTCTTTTAAAAAAACTTGTTTTTAACCATAAGTACGTAGTTAAGTGTGTTGGAACCAAGTGAAGCATGTTTGACTCTTTGAGCATGACTCAACTAGGTCTTTTTAATCATTGCTACAACTATTATTACCTAAACACCAAAACAGACTCAATCCTTTAAGAAGGTTTTCATGCCATCCATCGTTGGGAAGAGTCACCTGATTCACACAAAAACCACCTTTGAACAGAACCGTGACCTTAAGAAAACCAAAGGCTTATTATCTACTAAACATAAAAAGAAGCTATTAAGTAAAAAGGAATCTGATAATTAAAAAAAAAGACAAACATAAAGATAAAGAAACTATAAAACAAAAAAAAACTATTGAAGCTAAACGAATGTACATAATGAGAGACAAGAGAGAATATATACATAATGAGAAAGAAGAAGAAAATAGTAATAAGTTTAATTACAGGCCAATTGTTTCATGCTTATCAAAATACATAATCATCAAAATGGGTCAAAGAAACTCCACCCCCCCCCCCCCCCCCCCCCCCCCCCCCCCGAATAAAAATAAGCATTGTCCCCAATGCTTAACAAAATAAGGGTAAAAGAAGAGTTAGAGTGAAGAAAACTCCCTATGGATTTGTGGCCATCTCTGTGTCCCCAGCAGTGGCACCGACCTCAGCCTCTAATTGGATCTCATCATCCTCAAGCCCGAGAGTGGCTGGGTTGGTGAACATCTGACGGACTGCCTCGGTGGTGTCAGCAACAAGGTCTAGCTCCTCAAACTGGCCAGCTGGTATTGTAGGTGATGTGGGATCTGGGCCGGGTAGTGCGGGTCTATAAGCATATCATACGGAATGTCTCCGGCTGTTGCAAGCTTGGTGACCTATTGCTGGAGCTTATCCACTGACTTCTTCTATGCTTGTGACTTCTGTATCTTACCTCTTTGGCCAGCTCTTCAATCACTGACCCATGCTGCACTAGAGTGGCCATAGTAGTGTCTGATTGTTCAGGATCTTCGTCAGCGTTTCTTCAACTGAGGGGAGGGGGGAAGGGGGAGGGGATCTGGGGTACCAGAATAGATGATTGTGCTGCAACATGATCAGATATGTCAGACAGCTTTGCAGTAGCTGTCTGCATTCGGTTGTTGAGACGCGCTAGTGTCTGGGAGACTCGCCGCATAGAGAGTGGAGTAGAAGGCATAGGCACCGGCTCCAAAGCTGAGGTGGGAGGCACTGAGGCTGAAAGTGGAGGCATGGCAGCTGACAAGATGAAGGCTCTACTGAAATGGAGGTCATATCTTCTCGCTTTTCAGCTACCACCGATGGCTCATCAGACTGTCACACGGTAGTAGTCGGCAAATACTTTCTCTTTGGGTTCTTTGGATCCATCAGAGAATACCAAGATAAAGGCGTCTTTTCCCGAACCTTCGTATCAAAATCTATGGGCTCTACCCGTGCATCCGTAATGTACTCTGTGATAGCGTTTGTATATGAGTAGGAAGTATAAGTCTGCCTGACGACCACTGACATGTTGGCCGACATCACGACACCCACATCGATCGGGTACTCGGCCATAATGGAGGCGACTAAAACTTCCCATGGAATAAATAAGTTGGTTTCATTATAGCACGAGTTTAGTCTGCTGCATACAAAGGTCTGCTATCCTTTTGCCTCGAAGTTGAGGGTGTACCCCTGAATAGGAACCCCTATTGTGATCAATGGTGGTGGTGGCCCAGGGGCTGCAAGAAGCGCATCTAGCCATGGGCGAGCTGCATCACCCATTTCCAACTTCTCCAAATATTATGCAGGCTCTGCATCCTCAAACCCCATATAAGAGTACAATGCGTGTTGGTCAAATCTCACTTTCACTTTCCTCACTTTTTTCACTTTGTTCCATTTCTTTATATGTGCCACATTGGGATAGACCTCCCGGACCAAATACTCCTCGACGTTCAAAACTTTCTGGGTGAACCACATCCATCCCTTCCTCTCTCGGAACTGTCTCAACACAGATGGATTATACTTGTCAAGGTCTTTAAGTTGGAACTGTCGCTCAAGAGTGAGGGATCTCACCGGCCACCACCCACAAAAGCTGGTGAAGGTAGCTAGACTTACAAAGTGGTCCTCCCAGACCTCTTTCTTCTTCGACCTCTCAAGGTCGGCAACTATAATATCACTGCATCGACCATCATCCGGTGTATTATCAACAGTAGCTACTGGTGCCTCAGGGACAGGTGTAGAAGAGGGTTCTCAAGCCTGAATGGCACTCTCCAAACCCTCTAAGGTGCTATGTGTGGAGGAAGGCTCGTCTCGGAGTTGATGACTTCCCTGTGGCTGTGATTGACAGCAAGCTGCTCTTGCACTAAGTCGCCCTCTGATGCTTCCCAAGATGGGGCATATGAACTATATTCAGAGGGCTTTGATGTCTTCCTCGTCTGGTTGTAGATATCTTGGTGATTATCTTTTGGAATGTTCACCCTTTCCCTATGAAGTATCGCCGCAACCTCGAGATCGAACCATTTTCTGTAACAAGCAACAACAATAGCCAGTTGTAGTTTCATTGCAAGCAGACAATAACACACATTTTAAAATATATTTGCAGGGTGGGGAAGTGCGATCCGCACAATTACAAGTGCGGACGTAGACTGGGTTGTGCGGACCGCACAACTTGAACGTGCGGTTGCAGCTCTGGAACTACGGTCTGCACAATTATGACTACAACCGTAGATTTGAAGTGGGGTCCGCACATTTATCATTGCGGCCACACATTAGATTTACCAAAAGTGCCAACTCTCTGATGATAGAGATTGGTGTGTTCTGCGGCCGCACATACTTTTCTGCGGCCGTGGTGGAATTTTTGCGGTTCACATAAAGATTGGTTTGTTGTGCGGCCGCATATTTAAAGTCGATCAGACTCCTAGGGTTTACAAAATTTTCATAAATTCAACATAGTATTAACAATCAAGCATGCAAATCAATTTACCCAGTCCCCATAAAGCAATTAGCAATTGACCCATTACAGATTAAACCCCCACATGGTAGTAAAATTGTAATCTATTGACAAATGGTCTAAAATTACCTAAATAAATTTTAAATTAAAACTAAAAACATTGAAAAATTCTATAAGTAATTGAGGCATAACAGTTATGAAGTAGTGCAAGTGAGTGAACAAAGATGTGGATTGAGTGTGGCAAATGATAGAACAAATGATTTCAATAATTTCGAATTTTGAGTGCTTAGAGAGGGAAAAAATGTACAGTAGCCCTAAGGCTACTATTTATACCGACGGGCTGACTTGGGGAACAACGGGTTGAGTGCAACCGCATAATTCCTTCTGTGGTCCGCACTTTGTTACCTGGGTCTAAGAATCCTTTGTTGATCTACGATCCGCAAAATTTGTGGTGCGGCCGCATATTTTGTTTGCAGACCGCAGATTTTGATGTGCGGCCGCAGATTGGCCATTTCTATGATAGATCAAACTTCAGAGAGTTTGCATTTTCCCATTCCAATTTGTGCGATCCGCACTGAAATTGTGCGGCCGCAGTTGCCTTCTGTTGTAGCACTCACAATTGTGCGATCCGCACTGTTTCCACACTTAGCCAATTTTCTGAGCATAGTTCCTGTAAAGAACACTTGTTCCTGCAACACACTCCAAATCCAGTTAGCAAAAAAATAATACCTATCTACAAAAGTGAAAATTAAAACATGGGTTGCCTTCCAAGAAGCGCCTGATTTAACGTCGCGGCACGACGCAAATTACTATCATTTCAAGCGAATAGCTGCCACCACATGGCCATCATCAACTTGTCCTAAATAATGCTTCACCTGGTGACTATTGACTTAGAAACCTCATCATTTTTGTTTTTCATGTCCAATACACCAATAGGTGTCACACCCACAATCTCAAAGGGGTTACTCAATTTGGTTTTATGTTTTTCGGGAAACATCTTCAATCGTGAATTGAACAACAAAACAAGATCGCCCACCTTGAACTCCTTGTTTTGGATGTATTTCTCATGAAGGTACTTCATCTTCTCTTTGTACAAGGACGAATTTTCATATGCATTGTGCCAGAACTCATCCAATTCATTCAAATGCGCAACCCGCAAGTTAGCGGCTGCTTCCCAATCAAAATTCAATTTTTTTAAAGCCCACATGGCTTTGTGCTCAAGTTCCACCAGTAGATGACAAGATTTTCCAAACACCAACCGGTATGAAGACATCCCGATAGGAGTTTTGTAAGTAGTCCGATAAGACCATAGTGCATCATCAAGCTTCTTTGACCAATCTGGCCGGTTAGCATTCACTGTTTTGGACAAGATACTCATTATCTCCCGGTTGGAGACTTCCACTTGACTGCTAGCTTGTGGATGATAGTGAGTCGTAATGTTATGAGTGACACCATACTTGCTAAGTAAAGTGTTAAAAGCCTTGTTGCAAATATGCCACCCCTCATTGATTATGATAGCCCACAGAGTACCAAATCCTGTGAAAATATTCTTCTTCAAGAATGCCACAGCACTCATCGCTGCATTGTTGGGTAGAGCAACGACCTAAACTCATTTAGACACATAATCAACCAAGACCAATATGTAAGTGTTTCCAAAGGAATTCACAAAAGGACCCATGAAGTCAATACCCCACACATCAAAGATATCTATCTCCAAAATAATAGTGAGAGGCATTTCATTCTTCTTCGAGATTCCACCGGCTCGTGGGTATTCATCACAGGTTTTCACCATATCACTTGCATCTTTTTAGAGAGTGGGCCAATAGAAACCACAACTTAGCACTTTTGTCGTTGTTCTTGATCCGCCATGGTGACCACCATAAGGCGAAGAATGGAAGGCCTCTAGGATAACATTTTTATCTTCATCCAGTACACTTCTTCTAACTACCCCGTCCCTGCAAATTCGGAAGAGGTAAGGCTCCTCTTAATAATAATCTTGACAATCTCGTTTTAGCTTCTTTCTTAGATTTGAAGAGAACTCATCGGGGATGATTCCACACACAAGGAAGTTTTCTAGACCGACGAACCATGGCACCTCCTTCATTGAAATAGCCAAGAGTTTCTCATCGGGGAAGGAGTCATTTATTTCAAGGCCATCATGCAGCCTCCCCTCCTCCTTCAAGTGAGACAAGTGGCCCGCCACTTGATTTTCACTTTCTTTTCGATCTTGAATGTCAATATCAAACTCTTGCAACAATAGCACCCATCTCATCAATCTAGCTTTTGACTCTTGTTTTTATAAGATATCGAAGTGTCGCATGATCCGTATGAACAAAAACCTTTGCACCCATCAAGTATGTGCGGAACTTCTCAATCGCAAACACAATGGCAATGAGCTATTTCTCTTACGATTTTATTGACTTGGGAATCATTCATGGTCTTAATAGCATAGTAGACCGAATGAAATATCTTTTTGATACATTGCCCCAAAACCGCTCAAACCGCTACATCACTAAAATCACATATGAGTTCAAAAGAAATACTCCTATTTGGAGCGGTGATAATGGGAGTAATTGTCAACCTAAAATTTAACAATTCAAAGGCTCTCATGCAATAATCATTGAAGTGAAATTTAGCATATTTCTTTGAGAGCTTGCACAAGGGGTTCACCACTTTGGAAAATTCTTTTATGAAGCGCCGGTAGAACCCCGTGTGACCCATGAAACTTCTCACGCATTTCACTAAGGTTGGAGGAGGAAGTTTAGAAATTACCTCTATCTTTGCCTTTTTGACCTCTATGCCCTTCTTTGAAAATTTGTGGCCAAGGACAATGCCTTCCTTGACCATGAAATGGCATCTCTCCCAATTCAACACCAAGTTTGTTTCTTCACCTTGCCAATACTTTATCCAAATTAGCCAAGTAATCATCAAAGAAATCCCCGACTACTGAAAAGTCATCCATGAAGACTTCAAGGTAGTCCTCTACCATATTCGTAAAGATCGCCATCATAGACTGTTGAAAAGTTGCCAATGCATTGCATCAGCCAAATGGTATCCTCTTGAAAGTGAAAGCGCCATAGGGATAAGTGAATGTTGTTTTCTCTTGATATTTCGGGGCAATAAGGATTTTGTTGTAGCCAGAATATCCATCTAGAAAGCAATAGAACGCATGGCTGTCCAACCTATTAAGCATTAGGTCAAGAAAAGGGAGTGGAAAAAGGTCTATCCTTGTAACTTTGTTTAGCTTTCGATAGTCCATACACACTCTCCACCCGGTTATCGTTCTTGTGGGAATCAACTCGTTCTTATCATTGGTGACCACAATTATGCCCCCTTCTTCGGAACACATTGCACCAGAGAAGTCCACAAACTGTCAGAAATGGGGTAGATAACCCCGGCATCTAACCACTTGATGATCTCCTTTTTGACTACGTCTTGCATGGCTTCATTGAGTCTTTTTTGATATTCAATGGAGGGTTTGGCATCTTCCTCCAAGTTAATCTTGTGCATGCAGAATGCAAGGCTTATTCCCCGAATGTTCTCCAAAGTCCATCCAATTGCTTTCTTCCTCTTGTCGAGCACCACAAATGTAGAGTCAACCTTCACGTTAGTCAAATAAGAGGAAAGAATAACCGGTAAAGTAGAGTAAGGGCCAAGGAATTGATACTTGAGATGTGGAGGCAATGACTTCAACTCCAGATAGGAGGCTCTTCAATTGAAGGCTTTGTGGAAGGAGTCTTACTATTCTCAAGATCCAAGGAATGTTTTCGGGGTGCATAATTGTACGACCCCATTCCTTACAAAGAATTAACACATTCCATGAAGCCATCCATCTCATCATCATCAAAATTGAGCAAGAAGGCCTCCAAAATATCACCCATATTAATTGTGGCACTTGTATCATCAATAATCACATCGGTCACCAAGCCCACGAAAGAACACACTTCGTTGCTATTCGGTTGCCTCATAGATTTGCACACGTGGAATACCACCTTTTCATCACCCACTCGGAAAGTGAGTTCTCTGGATTCCATATCAACAAGAGCCTTCCCCGTAGAAAGGAAAGGTCTACCAATAATAATCAACACCTCATAGTCCACTTCACAATCAAGAATTACAAAATATGTCAGGAGAATGAACTTATCAACACGAACCAATACCCAACGGTCTCTTCAAGTACAATCGGCCATTTGTAATCTCATCGATATGGGTCTTGGTTGCTCATTTCCCAAGGTATTAAAAATTGAATACGGCATCAAATTGATACTCGCCCCAAGATCACAAAGGGCCTTGGCAGGCTCAACAGTTCCATTGGTACAAGGGATTGTGAAAGCACCGGGATCTTCCAATTTAGGACCCACCGAATTCATAATTGCACTCACTTGGTGAGTGACTTTGATAGTTTCAAAATTCATCGACCGCTTCATTGTCACCAAGTACTTCATAAACTTTGCATATCTGAACAATTGCTCCAAGGCTTAAACTAATGTCACATTTATCGAGAGACTCTTCATCATGTTCTCTCCATTTTTCTTGGCAAGCGTTTGAGGATAGGGGGAGGTGGATTAGGCAATGGTTCCTTATCTTTTTGCACTACCGGTTTCGGTATGTCAATCACGTGATCCCTAGACGAGTTCACTTCCTCTTGAGTCCCTTCCACCGTGTCACCGATATCAATCCACACTTCATCATTTGCTTGCACCATAATGTTTGGGATCTCCTCTTCTTCTTCCACTTTCTCATCATCCACAAGTTGCCTTGGACCTGAGGTGGTGCATTCTCACCTCTTCCACGTCTTGTAGTAATGACCATGGCATGTCCCGTATTGTTTGCACCCTTTGGGTTCATAACTATATCACTTGGTAGTGCCACCTTAGGACGAGAATTTAAATCTTGAGAGATATGACCCATTTGCACTTCTAAGTTACAGATTAATGTGTTGTGTGAAGCAAGTTGGGCATTGGAATCGACATTCTTCTCCATTATTTTCTTGAACATGTTCTCAATACGGCCCATTTCATTGTTGGAAGAACTAGTACCATGAGAAGGATAAGTAGGTTGCTCAGTTGTTGATACATCGAGGGCCTTTGAAAACCTGACCCCTGATTTCCTTGATTGTTATTCCACCCGCCTTTATTGTTAACTCCTCAATTGGCTTGGTTATTGTTGTTATGTCAATTCCCTTGATTATTTATTCCACTCCAATTGCCTTGATTGTTGTTATTCCAATTGCTTGATTGTTTCCACCATTCCAATCACCTAGATTTTTATAATTCCAATTGCCTTAATTATTTGAAGGTATCCATTGTTGTTGACTAGGGCTTTGGAAGTTGTTTCTTTGCCGTTGAAAGTTGTTCACATGTTGGACCTCTTCTTCTTTGTCATTGTAAGAATCACCTTGATCAAATACACTATCACATTGCACAAAATTGTCCAGTCTTTGTTGCACTTGTGGACTTCTTGTTCTTCACTTCTTCACTATCATATTTACTCCCTCCATTGCATTTACTTTTCTCGAGGTTTGCACTTGTTGAAGTTGAGCCTTTGCCAATTGGTTCATGGTAGTTGTCAACTCAGTTATGGCTTGTCCATGCTAATGCAACTCTTTGTGAATAATATCACATTGGGGCCTTGGAAGTTGTTTCTCATCCAAAATATCACACGCCTCCGCATAAGGCGTAGTCATGAAGTTCCCACCGACAAGTTGATTCACTACATATTGGTTTGTCGTATTGATCCTCCGATAGAAAGTTTGTTGAATCATGTTCTCTGTCATATCATTGTTGGGGCACTCTTTCACCATTGTTCTGTATCTTTCCCATATCTCCTGTAGTGGTTCATTGGGCTCTTTCTTGAATGCTAGAATCTCATCCCGAAGAATAGCCATGTGCCCCGGAGAGAGGTACTTTGAAATAAATTTCTCCACTAGTGCATCCCAAGTACGAATGAAATGATTTGGAAAATGTTCCAACCAATCTAAAGCTTTCCCCCGTCGAGAGAAGGGAAAATCCTTAGACTCAAAGCATCCTCGGAGACATTTGTTTTTTGCTCCCCCAACACGTATCTACGAACCCTTTAAAGTATTTATATGCATTTTTACTGGTGCATCAGTGAAGAGACCTCGTTGCTCGAGCAAAGTGAGCATCACGTTGGTTTGAAAGTTTCCCGCCCTAATATGTGGAGGGACTATAGCACTTGAATACCCTTCATTCGGCAACACCCAGTGTGGAGCCGCTCGTGGTGGAGGTGGGGGTGGAGCAGGTACATTGTCTTGAGGCGGTCAGCCTCATCTATTTGCTTGAGGTTCAAGAGAGACCTCATCTATTTGATCATCCTCAATGTCCATATCCCCCATAGCTATGTTTCCGAGCTTGTTGTTTTCCATGATTGCCCTACAATACTCACACGTTAGTAACAAGGAAGGAAAAGAAGATATTCCAAAAACACAACTAAATATATAGCTAACACCGTTTTTTAGCTCCCCAGCAACGGTGCAAAATATTAATCTCATTCAATTTCACACCTCAATTCGAGGTTACGAAAATGGTCGATGCAATAATAATACCCAACAAGAGTCGGGGTCGAATTCCGCAGGGAGCTATATGTGTGGGAGTTAGTATTATATATCGTAGCATGAGCTAAAACTAGAAGATTGTTTATGTTTTTTCCAAATGTTATAAATGGCCTAGGGCTATGACCTTGTGTTTGCCTAATCGATCATAAACTTTAAAACTTGTTTTATTGGTCGGGTGTATTATAGCTATCAACAATCAATTACCCACTCAATACATCTCGGTCAGAGAGTGAGTTTTTCCTAATTTGGCTTTATCAAGTCCAAATGGGTATTGAACAAAATGGTTGATAAAATCTCAAGTCGGGTTGTCACTATCTCCAGGTTCAACCCTTTAATTGGGCTTATAAATCTCTCGATTGACCCAATTTCTTGTTAGCCAAGTTTTTCTGGACTAAGTCTCTCTTTCTCAAGTAGAGACCAAGTCAAATAGGCATGAACTAATATTTGCAACCATTAATTCACAAATAAAAGCAATAACAAGGCTAAATAATAAATACCCAATCATAAACAAGTAATAAATTAAACACCCATTATGTTTACACACTAGGGTTGGGTTGCTAGTGAAAATTTAGCTACTCATGCTTAAAATAGAAGAAATAGAAGAAGAGATGATAATTAAACTCACACTACTAATTAAAATGATAAAATCTATGTTCAAATAGCTCAAAATAGTAAAAACTACTAAAAAGAGTAAAAAGAAAGGACTATTGTAGCAACTGATATCAAAAGTTGACCTAAAAAAATGAAACTCTTCTATTTATACAGGGATAGAAATTTCAGACAAAAATGCCCTTTCACAGATTCTGCTGCCCCACAATTCCAGGGGCGATCCGCACTTTTTTTCATCTGACAAGATTGGAAGTCTGCAGCCGCATAATTCTAAATTGGAGTCGCACTGCACTCTTTCTCCCGTCAGCAGATTTGTAACTGTGCCCGCATCTTGCTCTTCTGCGGTCCGCACAATTGTAACTGCGTCCGCATAGCTCTTCTTCTACAAATGCACAATAATTGTGCGGTCCACACTTTTGATGGACTTGAAATGTAGACTCTCTGAACTTTGCTCCTGACCCAGCTTTTGCGGCCACACAATTCATGTGCGAACCGCACTTTGCACCAGTCTCTGATGGATTTTCATTCATAGCCTGTGGTTGTAGATGATATCCTGCGGTCCGCACATCTAAGCTTTTGTGCCTTTTTTGTCCTTGAGTTCAGATTACTCCTTCTTGAGTTAGATTTCATCTTAGGAGTTCATCTTCAAATATTCCTACAATTAAGCACATTTCATCAATTTTGGGGAACACAACTAAACGCATTTGGACCAAAACGAAAGATAAAAGGTGCTAATAAGTAGTCAAAATCTCCACTTATCAATTCTCACCTCAATGTCATGTTACAGAAACGAAAAAATAAATAAAATGTCGCGTCAGTCAAGTCTTAATGGCGTTAAATGCCTGTCAGTTGCTGGTCGGTGACCTCCTGGTTGCTAACCATCATTTGAAAACTATAAGTACCCCCTTCTTCCTTCATTCATACTTTACATTCAAACCTTCTATCCTTGCTCCTTAAAAGTTTCCCTATTTTATAGCACTTTGTATTCTGATTTCTTCAGATCATTTGTGAGAACTTTGTTTGTCTCCTCCCCAAATCATCAAGCATACTGCTATAACTTCTTATTTTTCTCCTTTTCCCTCAATTTTAAAATAAATGGTGAAGACTTAAAAAATTGTTCCCTAGAAAGAAACTCCTTCTACATCACGACCAGCTGCCGAGGAGACCGTTCTGCGTACTGTTATCAAGAAACCATCGATAGAACCCCCTATGAGAACTTTCATCCCTAGTGGGTGCTTGGTAACCGCTGATTTTATGGTTGAAAAACTTCCATCCATATTGGGTCAGTGTGAGAAGGTCTTGAGGTACATTTGCTCGATCATTGAAGATATTTTCTCCATGGTCAAAAAGGATTGCAACTGGGTTGGCAAGGACGTGGTGGTTTCTGGGCCCCATGAAGATATCACCACCCACGTAGAGGGATAATTAAGTGTTTGCTCTAATACCTTTATGATGGGACTGTTGGACCGATCATCATCGATTTCTGCAAAAGGTATGAGGTATGCCTGGGTCAGATTCATCCTTCGTTCTGGGGATCGTCATCCTTCTCC
>ML265977.1:0-19402 GCA_005239495.1 Nicotiana undulata | reverse complement strand
GGGGGGGGGGGGGGGGGGGGGGGCGAGACTGATTAAGCTCGCGCATCAGGATAGTTAGGCTCCATTATCGATTATTGATGAAGATCGGGATCGGGGATGCCTATGCCGATTAGTCTGAGTGAGGACCTCGAACCTGATACCAGCTGAGTATATGTCGTTCCCCAAAAAGTGGAACACAAAACGTAAGTAAAACTCTGTTTTCCTCAAAATTTCATTTCACTCTTTTTTCCATCCTTCTTATTGGTGTTCTGCGGTGGTGCAGCTATCGTTTGGGTCCCGAATGCAGTCCCTCGAATCAAGTAGTGGGTCAAGGGCATCGTCAAAAGCCGTATTGTGAGCATGCATGGCGCAAACTCTAGAAGGACCGGTGGGAGGTCAGTTCCTATTGTGAGATTCCTTTTCCTGAATGAGTAACACTTAGGTTTCTTTCGTACTACCATGTTCTTATTTGTTTCGTTTCCCTGTGAAGGTTTATCCAGGTATGTCACAATGAGGCCCCCAAGAGGTGAGGAGAATTTCCCCACTAAGTCCCCTGCTCTGAGACAGGGTGATGAGAAAAAAGGAAGAGGACTCTAACTTCTCCCAACTCTAAAAAGAAGAAACCAAGGAGAAGGCTGGTGAACAAATCCAAAGAAAGCACCAATGCCTAAGCACCCTCATCGGACTCACTCCATCGGTTGAGGGATGAGTCCGAAGAAGAAGTAGAGTACAATCGTGTGGCCCGAGAGCTGTCGCAACTCAAAGGGAAAGGGGCCTCCGAACTAGAGAGAGGCAATACTGAATTGCCTCAATTTCGGGGGGCCGATGAAGAGGCAGTGGCTAAGGCCTCCAAACCAAAGAGGTGGGAGGCCGTTTACCCTAAGTTAGGGAAACCGACACGGAGGACGCAGCCAATGTTTCTCGGGTAGTGGGTAATGCCCCGAAGGACGTACTCAAAGTGATATACCTCTTCGAGTCGCCTTCGTTTACTGATTCCATGGTTAACGAGGCCCAAATACTGAAAAGACGCACCAACGAGGGGCCCCAAGGAGCTCCAGACCCCTTTCATAAAGTTTTTGATGGCTTAGAATCTACCGCCACGGAGGAAGTCATCAGGTTGGGTGACTTACCGGTGCCAAGGAAGAGTCCATCTTTCGGAACCAGCGGGCCTTCTTCAAGTTTGAAACTAGTCAACCTGTTCTCAGCTTTGAGTGCGAATCCTTACCATAAGAGATCGGTCATTATGTCTATTTCAGAGGATTCCCAGGTACTCTCTTCCCCCATAGGGGTGGCTAGTTACCTTTGGTGATTGGCGTCCGAGGAGGACCAAGCCAAGATGAACGAGTTGGATGCGCGCTGCCTGTTCAACGAAGCACAACTGGCGTTAAACTAGGTAACTTCATATGCCTCTTGATGATTTCTAATTTTTCCTTAGATTAATTTGTAGGTAAACATTACTTTTTTCTTCGTGTTAGCAGGCGTCGGTGCTTCATCACGAGACGTTTATCCAATATCGGGAAGAATTAAACCAATATGATGCCGAGATTCGAGGGCTCATTGAGAAGAGGGATGCTTACAAACTTCTCAGTGAGCAACGTGATGGGGAGGTGAAGAACCTCCAAGCTGAGCTAGAGGCAGCTCGGAAGGAGCACGTCGACTTGGTAGAAAAGGTAAAAGTCTTTGAGGTTAGTTATGATGAGCTAGACTCGGTGACTAATGCTCCGAACCCGCAGAGCCTATAGAATCTTGATCGGATCGATCCGCTATGGCAGAGATGGATGTGCTAATGGTCGAGGCCGGAGAATGGAAAAGCAAAATGGACCGCTTGGCCTCGAAAAAGGAAACTGCCTAGGCACAATTGGCTTCAGCAGAGGTCCAGCTTCAAGCTGCAAAGTAAAAGTCCTTGGTACAGGCAAAAGAAATCGAGGAGTTCCAGTCGCCGCTAAATTCATTTATCTTCGATCGAGAAACTTTGGCCAAGGATCTTGAGACGGCCAAGGCGGTGACCAAGGTGGTTAAAACCGACGCCAATAAGAGCATTGCCCAATATAAGGCTGATGCTGAGGTGGCCTAGGATCGAGCAAAGGCTATCATCAAGCAAACAAAGCGGCAGTCTCGAAGGAGGCCCTTGAGGAAATTCATGCTCATGATTTTGACTTATCGGCCGAAATTGAGAGTGCCAAGGTGCTCGAAGCAAAGGCCAAGAAGGTGGCTTATCCCCAGGATGATGAAGATTTTGAGGATTTGAGCGAGTCCGGGGGCGGAGGAGACCCTGAAGGTCCTGGTGATGAGGTGGCCCGCGACGAAGACTAGGCCACTTAGACGCTTCACAGATGTGTTTTGTAAAAATTTGTATTGGGGCTGTTTTTCCCTTGTAAAAAATCTTTTGATATATATAAGAATTTTTCCCTTCAATAATTTCTTAAAATTTTCCTTTGCTTTATTTTATATTTGCAAAGATTACTACATCTTAGCATAACGTATTCAGGTTATGTTCGGAGGTTCGAACAAACCTTGCCTTTAACATTATTTTGTTTAAGGCATCATGGGGGTTCGGTGTAACCACAATGTTTTCCACGAAGTACAAAGTACTTATATTTATAGTTTGTCGAGGGTAGCCTTTAGAACCGGTCAATAAATTTTGAAGGCTTTGTTTTTTGTTATGGATTTCGGACGTCTCCGAGCCATTTTAATTTGGCCGTAGCCTATTAAGATTGGGTGCGGCCCATTGGGCTTGGTACCCCAAGTTATTCGGACTTACCTAAGATAAGAATCCCCGAATGGGGATGACCGTAGCCTTAAAATTCAGGCATTACCTAATAGGTCTTGTACCCCCGAACTCCGATAGCCCGACTCGTCCGAGATCGTCTTAGGCAGACATTCTCGAAGTGAGAGTTATCGTTTGAACTAGGATTAAGGTATCCCTTGAGCTCGATACCTTTAGGGGATCGGATGTAGGAAATTCATTAAGAAAAGTAGGAAACTTTAAAAAGACAAGATATTTATCCGCAAGGAAGAGACTTCTTATTATTTTTGTGCATAATAGTTACACTTGTGTACAAGCTTTGTGTCAGGGCTCGAGTAGTCTGCGTGGGCTCGATTCATTGGACGTTTGGCCCTAACAATAAATCCTATCGATCGAGCTGAGGGCATTTAACAACAAAGTTTCTTTCCTAGCTAAAGTCGATATCCTAGGGTAATGCCCCCCAGTATTCTAGGTCGATCATAGAGAAGCCTCAGATACTGTTAATGTGATCTTTGACACCGATTCATGACCGGTCTTTGGTTCTAAGTTAGCACAATCCATTGTTGCCTCGTTAAAAACCTTGCCGGAATACCCATTTGGGACAAAACCGGTTCAAGGAAAAAAAAGTGCAACGTGTTCTTTCAAGCCTAAAAATTTTCACTACTCCTTGTTGGTTACCTGTAAGCTTTAGTTCAAAATTTAAATAGAAGAAAACGAATGGGGTCGTAACTTAGTAGTAATGTCATTTCAAGTGAGTTATATTCCAATAGTTCGGTAGTTGCTCGTCGTTCATTGTTCCGAGTGTGTAGGACCCTTTTTTGGTGATTTCGATAATATGATATGGCCCTTCCAAGTTCAGCCCCAACTTCCCTTCGTTCGGGATTCAGGTGCTCAATGTGACCTTCAAGTGTCGAAGGTTGGCCCTTCGGTTGTAATTTCTCTCGATCCGTTGTTTTAGGGTAGCCAACCGAACGAAGGCGACTTTACGCCTTTCATCTAATAGCTCCAGGCTCGTATTCATGGCCTTGTCACTTGATTCGTTAGTTGCGTATATGAACCTGAGATTTGGTTCTTCGACTTCGAACAATTTTAGGGCTTCAGCGCCGTAAGCCAGCGTGAACGGGGTAGCCCCGGTACTGGACTTCGAGGTCGTACGGTACGCCCATAGGATTTTAGGCAGGGTTTCTTTCTATTTTCCTTTGGCATCGGTTGACCTTTTTTTTGAGGTTTTGGAGTATGGTCTTGTTGGTCGATTCTTCTTGTCTGTTCCCACTAGGGTGGTATGGTATTGATAGGATCATTTTGATCTTATGGTCTTTAAGAAACTTGCTTACTCTACTACTGATTAATTGTTTCCATTTGTCGCACACGATCTCGGTCGACATTCTGAACCAGCATATGATGTGGTCCCAAATGACTTCCTTCTCCCTGTCCTTCTCGTATGCCTGGGCTTCCACCCACTTAGAAGAATAGTCAGTCCTAAACACTATAAATTGAGCCTTACCATGTGCCCATGGAAGGGGGCCGACGATGTTCCCCACTTCATGAACGGCCATGGTGACAAAACCGAATGTAGCAGCTCCTTGGGATGATGAATCATCGGAGCGTGTATTTGGCATCCATCACATTTTTGCACGAACTCCTTTACATCCTTTTCCATGTCAATCCAGTACTAGCCAGCTCTGATTACCTTCTGAACTAATGATTCAGCGACTGAATGATTTCCACAGGTGCCCTCGTGAACTTCCCTTCGGACATATTCAGTATTTCCTTGTCCTAGACATATCTCTAGTGGGACATAAAGCATTTTTCTGAACAAGATTCCATCTTCATAGAGGCTAAACCGAGCTGCCTTCGTACGCATGGCTCTCGATTCATTTGGATCTGAGGGCACTTTTCCAGTCTTCAGATACTCTACATATTTGTTTTTCAAATCCCAAGTCAGGCTTGTAGAGATTATTTCAGCGTGCCCTTCTTCACTATCGATCTCATGAGTTGTACGACTGAACCGTGTTGAGCTCTTCGTCCTCGACCGACGACCCTAAGTTAGAAAGGGCATAGGCATCGCTATTTTGATCTCGAAGAGCGTGCGGCAAAGTCCACTCCTTGAATCGATGTAATGTTACCTGCAATTTATCCAGGTACCTTTGCATTCGTTCTTCTCTAACATTGAAAGTAACATTAACTTGGGATACCACGAGGAGGAAGTCTCACTTAGCTTCAATCACATCCACCCCCAAGATTTTAGCTAGTTCAAGACCTGCACTCACGGATTTTATCTTTGTTTATTTCAATTGCAATCAATTCATCGCTTGTGTCAAGTTAATTCATGTATCCTTAAAATCACTTACAAATTAATTGTTATCTGATTTTGAGAGTAAACAATTTGGCATCCACCGTATGGCTAAGGATAATAGTGGTTATCTGATAGAAATTTCCATAAAGCACACTATTTTACACGTGTTCTTTGAAGTGTATCTGATTTCAGGTTAAAATTTGAAACGTCGAACTCTCAATCAGCAACCTAACATGTAGACAATGAGTCCGACCATCATGGCGAAAACGATAACGAAGCTCCCGGAAATAAGGTGCCTCCAGTCGATCTCACAGAGTCCTGGATGGAGACCCGATCAACGTTAGCTCAAATGTAGCCATCAATGCAAATTTGCCCACTGATCCTGAAGACAAAATCCGTAGAGATGTTTGATCGGCTGCAAAAAGCACACACAGCGGCAAAGATGGTGGAATCAACTTGCGGGTAATCTTCGAAATGTTGCAGGCTCAACAGGCGGCGATATCCCAACTCCAGAATCAGAACCACGCGGCGAGTAGGATTGAGCTCGAACTATCCCGGGAAGTTATCCATAGAGATGGAACAATCTCATAGAGATCGAATAATAAGGAGTCGGGGACCAACCCGACAATCATGAAGATGCTCGAAGAACTAACGAAACTGATGGAGTTGGGGGAGAATAAATTCAAGGCAAATGGTAAGAAGGTGGAAACCTATAATTCCAGGGTTGATTTAATCTCAGGAGTGCCACCAAAAGCTTTTTCCACCAAGCGCGGCTCCCAATGAGATCCCTAAGAAGTTTCGCATGCCTGAGATTCCTAAGTACATTGGAACGATCGACCCAAACGAGCATGTACCTCCTATACATGCTATCAAAGGGAACGACTTAGAGGACGATGAGATCGAATCTGTCTTGCTAAAATATTTGGAGAGACCCTGTCAAAGGGAGCTATGATATGGTATCACAACTTACATCCTAATTTTATTGACTCATTTGCTCTGCTTGCAGATTCTTTCGTGAAACCACACTCCGGGGCTGTCAAGGTCGAGGCCAGGAAGTTAGACCTTTTCAAGGTAAAGCAGAACGATAATGAAATGCTCAAAGAGTTCGTGTCCCGGTTTCAAATAGAACAAATGGATCTGCCACCAGTCGTTGATGATTTGGCCATTCAAGCTTTCACCCAAGGACTCAGAGCACTCGGGGTCTCATGAGCAAGAACGATTTCAACAGGCCTATCGGGCCTAAAGAAGAACCAAGGTTATCAGAATATAAGTTTAATGTTGATGTTGCTACCATCGTATCATCTATCAGACGCATCAAGGACACCAAATGGCCTCGACCTCTACAATTGGATACGGGCCAAGTAGCAAACTGAGGGCCTCGGGTGAGTTTCGGGTGGTTAACGGATTGATTTTGGTGTTGGGAGATAGCTGTTTTTGTTGGTTTTCTGAAGTTGCTGGTGTTTTCCGCACCTGCAAATAGGGAGCCGCAAGTGCGAGGTCGTAAGTGCATTCGAGGGAGCCGCAGATGCAGAAATGGATGGCCAAGGTTGGGAACACAGGTGCAAGACCTAGGGTGCAGATGCGAAACTTGAGGACCTAAGTGGTTTTCGCATGTGCGAGGTTTTTCCAGAGGTGCGGTTCCGTAGGATCGGATATTTGGCCGCAGGTGCGAAAACCTTGGGTAGAAAGTATAAATAGAACAATTCACGAATTTTGGTTCAATTCCACCATTTTCAAGTTGTTTTTTTGAGCTTTTGGAGTGATTTTGAGGGGAGATTGAAGGGGGTTTCAGTGATGCTTGAGCTCTAATACTCTTATCTATGGCATTTTCCCGTTTTTTTGTTAATTAATTAGTGGAATTAGGGGTGAAAATGTGGGGTTAGGGCTTGGGATTTGGAGAGTTTGAGGGACCAAACGATGTTGGAGTTTGATATATTTTATATGTATGGACTCATGAGTGAATGGGCACTCAAATTTTGTAAGTTTTGTCGGATTTCGAGACGTGGGCCCGGGAGCCAGGTTTGAACCAATTTCAGGTTCTTGGTCTAATTTGGTAGTTTTTCTTATGGAATTCATTCCTTTAGCGTATACTGATGGTATTGTACTGGTTGTGAATAGATTTGGAGCATTTGGAGGCCAAATCGAGGGATAAGAGAGTAGAAGAGTAGGATTTGGATTGGCTTGAGGTTAGTAACGCTTCACAACTTGGTTCTGAGGGTTCGAAACCCGGAACTATGTGTTATGTGATTAATATTAAGGTGACACACATGCCTAGTGGCGGGCGGGCGAGCGTGCACTGTGAGAATTGTGGCCTGGACGATTCCATGGTACCGTTTAATGACTCTATCATGTTAATATACATGTTTTGTCATGTGATGAATTAGTTGAGCTGTAGACCATGCTAGATATCACGTTTTAGGATTTGTGCCGGTACTGTGGGATCCTTAGCGGTCGTTTATTGCTATCATCTCATTAATTTCATTTATTATTTCATACTTAGTCATGATCATGCATCTTTATATTATATCTCAGTCTCGGTAATTGAGGTAGCTGTATGACGTTCGCGGACCTCGATCTTCTCTTCCTTAGTTTATTTTGCTGTGATGTTTAAGTTTATAGACATTTATGGACTATGTCCGGTACTTTTAGATGCTCAGGTACTTAGTGACGCCCAGATTTCGGGACAGTTGTATCGCGTTTTGGCTAACTTGTACTTAAAATTGGATTTTATTTATGTTTAATCATTCCACTGTTAAAAATTTAAAGGATGTTTTTTTATGAAATTGAAAGAAAAATGTTGGATTTAGGCTTACCTAGTTTCACGATTGGTGCCATAACGATCGGGTAGATTTTGAGTCGTGATAAGTTGGTATCAGAGCCTAGGTTACATAGGCCTCACGAATCATGGGCGGGTTTAGTAGAGTCTCGCGGATCGGTATGGAGACGTTTGTACTTATCTTCGCGAGGCTGCAGAACATTTAGGAAAGATCTCACATTCTTGAATTCTTATCGTGCGAATCTATTGATTATGGTAACTAAAATTCTATTATTTCATTCTCTCACAAATGGTGAGGACTCGCACTACCGATCAGGGTGATCAGACGTCAGTACCACCGGCCAGGGTCGCGAGAGGTCGACGTTGCGATCGAAGTCGTGGTAGGGGTAGAGGTGCAGCCCGTGCAGCAGCCGGGGCAGTACCAACAGACCCTGCAGTTGCTCCAGACCAGGTCCCATTCGCCGATGCCCCGGTGGGACCAGCTCATGCACCACTTGTGCCTGTTGTGATTCCTGGCCTTCAGGAGGCCCTATCTCAGACCTTATCAGTATGTACTGGCCTTGCTCAGGCGGTCTCTGTTACTATGTTCGCAACCACTTCTCAGGCCGGAGGATGAACTCACACTCCCGCCACTCGCACACCTAAGCAAGTTGTTTAGGGACTCCAGACACCGGGGGCACCACCAGCCCAGCTGGTTGCAGCTGCTCAGGACTATGTGGTTCCTGTTATGCCTGAGGATGAGCAGCGTAGACTGGAAAGGTTTGGGAGACTCCACCCTTTATCTTTCAATAGTGCAGAAGGTGAGGAAGCACATGGTTTCTTAGATAAATATCAAAGGATGCTCCGGACAACGGGTATTCTAGAGACTAGTGGGGTCTCATTAACTACTTTCCAGTTCTCCGAGGCTGTATTTAGTTGGTGGGAGGCTTAAGAGAGGCATAGGTCGGTTGGTGAAGTACCTCTTACTTGGTAGCAGTTCTCCATTCTCTTTCTGGAGAAGTTTGTACCGTAGTTCCACAGAGAGGAGCTGCGTTGGCAGTTTGAGCAGCTTCGACAAGGCGAGATGTCTATGACACGGTATGAGCTTCGATTGCAGAGTTGGCATGTCATGCTATATGTTTGGTTCCCACAGACCGAGAGAGGATCAGGAGGTTTATTAATGGCCTCGGTTTTCAACTTTGATTACTTATGACCATAGAGAGAGTGTCTGGTGCTACTTTTGATGAGGTTGTCGACATTGTTCGGCAGGTTGATATGGTTCGCGTGTAGGAGGGGATTGAGAGAGAGGCCAAGAGGCCTCGTGGACATGGTGGATTTAGCGATGCTCCTTCTAGGGATTAGTTCCAGCATGGTAGAGGTCTTTCATTCAGGCATGCTCAGATAGCTCTCCCAGTTCACCATGCTGTGCCATCCGGTGATGGACCTCATGATTATTAGTAGGGCCAAACATCATTCGGGGCCCTACCATTTGAGAGTTCGTCTCATGCACCATCAGCTCAAGGCTTATCTGTGTCAGGACCTTCTGGCGGTTATTCTAGTGCTCGGGGTTTCCTTTAGTCCACAATGGTCGGTAGAGGTTGCTTTGAGTGTGGCGATATGGGTCATATCAAGAGGTTTTTTCCCCGCCTAACGGGAGGTTCATCTCAACAGAGGAGTCAACCTTCGACTTCAACACCAGTTCCTCCACTACCCTCCCAGCCAGCTAGGGGTAGAGCTCAGTCAGCTAGGGGTTTCCTGAGAGGGGAGGCAGATCAGGAGGGGTCCAGGCCCGTTTCTATGCCTTCCTTGCAAAACCAGATGTCATTGCTTCAGTTCTTGTGATCATACGTACTATTTCAGTTTTCAACTGAGATCCCTCAGTATTATTTGATCATGGTTCCATGTATTCCTATGTTTCCTCATATTTTTCTCATTTTTAGGATATGCCCTGTGAGTATTTAGTTTTATCTATTCATGTATCTACTCTTGTAGGCGATACTATTGTTGCGGACCGTGTGTATCGGTCATGTGTGATTACTATTGGGGTTCTAGAGATTCAAGTGGACCTTTGTTGCTTAGTATGGTTGACTTTGATGTGATATTGGGTATGGACTGGTTATCTCCATGTCATGCTGTTCTAGATTGTCACGTTAAGACCGTGACCTTAGCGATGCCAGGATTTCCAAGGGTAAAGTAGAGCGGTTCTATAGAGTATGTACCTAGTAGGGTGATTTCATATCTGAAAGATCAGTGTATGGTTGAGAAGGGTTGTCTATCCTATATTTGGCTTTTGTGAGGGATGTTAGTGCAGAGACTCCTACCATTGATTCTGTTCCGGTGGTACGTGATTTTCGGGATGTGTTTCCTACAAACCTGCGGGGCATGCCGTATGATAGAGATATTGACTTTGGTATTTATTTGGTGTTGGGAACTCATCCAATTTCTATTCCATCGTATCGTATGACACCGCAACAGTTGAAGGAAGTGAAAGAACATATTCAGGAGTTCCTTCATAAGGGGTTTATTGGGCCTAGTGTGTCACCTTGGGATGCACCGGTTTTATTTGTGAAGAAAAAGGATGGTTCCATGAGGATGTGCATTGACTACAGGAAGTTGAACAAGGTCGCAGTCAAGAACAAGTATTCTTTCCTCGTATTGATGATTTATTCGACCCTCTTTAGGGAGAGAGTGTGTTCTCCGTGATTGATTTGATGTCCGGGTATCACCAGCTGAAGATTGGGGATTCAGATATTCTTAAGATAACTTTCAGAACCCATTATGGCCATTATGAGTTCTTGGTGATGTCTTTTGGGCTGACCAATGCCCCAACAATGTTCATATATTTGATGAACAGTGTATTCTAGCCCTATTTGTACTCCTTCATTATTGTATTCATTGATGACATCTTGGTGTACTCTCATAGCTAGGAGGAGCATGCTCAACATCTAAGGATTGTATTACAGAGATTGAGGGAGGAGAAGCTTTATGCAAAGTTCTCCAAGTGTGAGTTTCGGATCAATTCAGTGGCATTCTTGGGGCACGTGGTGTCCAGTGAGGGTATTTAGGTCGATCCGAAGAAGATAGAGGGGGTGTAAAGTTGTCCTAGACTGTCCTCAGCCACGGAGATTAGGATCTTTCTTGGTTTGGCAGGTTACTACCAATGTTTTGTGGAGGGATTTTCATTTATTGCATCACCCTTGACCAAAATGACCCAAAAGGGTGCTCCATTCAGGTGGTCGGACGAGTGTGAAGAGAGCGTTCAGAAGTTCAAGGCTGCCTTGACCACAACTCCAGTGTTAGTTCTGCCATCAGCTTCAGGTTCTTATACAGTGTATTGTGATGCCTCGAGGATAGGCATTGGATGTGTTTTGATGCAGGAGGATAGGGTGATTGCCTATGCCTCGCGCCAGTTGAAGACCCATGAAAAAAACTATCATGTTCATGATCTTGAGTTAGAAGCCATTGCTCACGCCTTGAAGAATTGGCGTAATTATTTGTATAGGGTTCATTGTGAGATCTATACTAATCACCGGAGTCTGCAGTATATGTTTAAGAAGAAGAACCTTAATTTGCGTCAGCGGAGATGGTTGGAGCTTCTTAAGGACTATCATATCACTGTTTTGTATCATTCGGGGAAGGCCAATGTGGTGGCCGATGCTTTGAGTCGTCAGGCGGAGAGTTTGGGAAGCTTAGCATATCTTCCAATAGTAGAGAGACCCTTGGCATTGGATGTTCAGGCCTTAGCGGTCAGCTTGTGATATAGGATATTTCAGAGCCGAGTCGGATATTGGCTTGCATGGTCTCCAAGTCTTATCTTTATGACCGTATCCGGGAGCATCAGTATGATGACCCCCACCTGCTCATTCTTCAGGACAGGGTCCAGCGAGGTGATGCTAGAGATGTGACTATTGGTGATGACGGTGTGTTGAGGATGCAGGGCCGGATATGTGTACCTAATGTGGATGGGCTTCGGGAGTTAATTCTTGATGAGGACCACAACTCGCGGTATGCCATCCATCCGGGTCCCGTGAAGATGTACCAGGATATGAGACAACACTATTAGTGGATCCAGATAAAGAAGGATATAGTTGTGTTTGTAGCTCGGTGTCTCAATTGTCAACAGGTTAAGTATGAGCATCAGAGGTCGGGTGGCTTGCTTCAGAGATTAGAGATCTCGGAGTGGAAGTGCGAGAAGATCACTATGGACTATGTAGTTGGGCTCCCACGGACTTCGAGGAAGTTTGATGCTATTTGGGTTATTTTGGATCGGCTTACCAAGTCCTCGCACTTCATTCTTGTTGGTACTACTTACACTTCAGAGCGGTTGGCTGAGATTTATATCCGAGAGGCTGTTCGCCTGCATGGTGTCCCATTTTCCATTATTTCAGATAGAGGTAGTTAGTTTACATCACAATTTTGGAGGGACGTGCATCGAGAGTTGGGTAATCAGGTTGAGTTGAGTCTAGCTTTTCACCTTCAGACGGACGGAAAATTCGAGCGCACTATTCAAATATTAGAGGATATGTTACGCGCTTGTGTCATTGACTTTGGGATTTCATGGGACAAGTTTCTGTCGCTCGTGGAGTTTGCATATAACAACAGTTATCAGTCGATTATTTAGATGGCTCCGTATGAGGCTTTATGTGGGAGGAAGTGTAGATCTCCGGTAGGATCGTTTGAGTCAGGTGAGGTTAGGCTCTTGGGTACAGACTTGGTCCAGGATGCATTAGATAAGGTGAAACTTATTCAGGAGCGGCTTCGCACGGCGTAGTCTAGGCAGAAGAGCTATGCGAACAGGAAAGTCCGTGATGTGTCTTTTATGGTTGGGGAGAAGGTTTTGCTAAAGGTATCACCCATGAATGGGGTTATGATGTTTAGGAAGAGGGGCAAGTTGGGCCCCCGGTTCATTGGGCCTTTTGAGGTGGTTCAAAGGATAGGCAATGTTGCTTATCAGTTTGCCTTTCCACCCAGCTTATTGAGTGTGCATCCGGTATTTCATGTTTTGATGCTCCGGAAGTATGTTAGCGATATGTCCCATGTTTTGGACATCTGCACGGTTCAATAGGAGGGTGATATGACTTATGATGTGGAGCTGGTGGCTATTTTGGATCAGCAGGTTCGAAAGTTGAGGTCAAAGGACATAGCTTCAGCGAAGGTGCAGTAGAGAGTTCAGCCTGTGGATGAGGCCACTTGGGAGATTGAGCGGGAGATGCGGAGTAGATATCCACACCTATTTGAGGCTCCAGGTATGTTTCTAGACCTGTTTGAGGACGATTATTTGTTTGATAGGGGGAGGATGTAATAACATGGTCGGTTTTTTCGATAGTTATAGCCCCGTTTCCCCCATTTCTACTTCTTTATGTGTTATCCAGCTGTATTTTATTGTACCGGGTTGGTTGGTCGGGTCTGTAATGGTTTCGGAGTAGAATGAGACACTTAGTTTCCTATTTAGAAGCTTAAGTTGGAAAAGTCAACTGGATATTGACTTATGTGTAAACGATCTCGGATTTGGATTTTTATAGTTCGGTTAGCTATGTTAGGTGATTTTGGACTTAGGAGCGCGTCCGGAATGTAATTTGAAGGTCCGTGGTAGAATTAGGCTTGAATTGGCGAAAGTTGGAAATTTGGCAATTTTTGTCGACAGTGGAAAATTAGATATCGGCGTCAGAATGGAATTCCGGAAGTTGGAGTAGGTTTGTAGTGTCATCTATGACGTGTTTGAAATATTCGAGGTCAATCAGACGAGTTTTGGTAGGTTTCGGCGTCGTTTGCGTAATTTGGAAGTTTAGAAGTTCTCAGGCATGAATCCGAGGATAAATTGGTATTTTGATGTTGTTTTGAGTGTTCTGAAGGTTCGGCTAAGTTCATATGTCGATATGTGACTTGTTGTTATTATTGGTTGAGGTCCCGAGGGCCTCGGGTGAGTTTTGGGTGGGTAACATATTGATTTTAGTGTTGGGAGATAACTATTTTTGTTGGTTTTCTGAAGTTGTTGGTATTTTCCACACATGTGAATAGCCGCAGGTGCGAGGTTGCAAGTGCGTTCAGGGAAGCCGCAGATGTGGAAATGGAAGGCCAACGCTGGGAACGCAGGTGCGAGACCTGGGGCACAGGTGCAGAACTTGAGGACCTAAGTGGTTCTCGCAGGTGCAAGGTTTTGATCGCAGGTGATATTTGTTCGCAGGTGCGAAAGCCCTGGGCAGAAAGTATAAATAGAACACCTCGCAAATTTTGGTTCCATTCCACCATTTTCAAGTCGGTGTTTGGAGCTTTTCGTGTGATTTTGAAGGGAGATTCAAGGGGTTTTCACTGAGGTAGGTTTCTTGAGCTCTAATACTCTTATCGATGGTGTTTAAATGTTGTTTTGTCAATTAATTAGTGGATTTAGGGGTGACAATGAGGGGTCAGGGCTTGGGATTTTGGAGATTTTGATGTGAGGATTTGAGGGACCAAACAGTGTCGGATTTTGATAAATTTCGTTTGCATGGACTCGTGAGTGAATGGGCTTTCAAGTTTTGTAAGTTTTGTTAGATTTTGAGATGTCAGCCTAGGGGCCGGGTTTGAACCAATTTTGGGTTCTTGGTCTAATTTGGTAGTTTTGCTTGTGGAATTCATTTCTTTAGCGTATATTGATGGTATTGTATTGGTTGTGAATAGATTCAGATCATTTGGAGGCCGAACCGAGGGGCAAGAGCGTAGCGGAGTAGGATTTGGCTTGGCTTGAGGTAAGTAACACTTCCAAACTTGGTTGTAAAGGTTCGAAACCCTGAACTATGTGTTATGTGGTTAATATTGAGGTGACGCACATGCCAAGTGGCGGGCGTGCGTGCACCATGAGAATTTTGGCCTAGACGATTCCATGGCACTGTTTAATGACTCTATCCTGTTAAAATACATGTTTCGTCTTGTGATGAATTAGTTGAGTTGTAGACCATGCTTGATATCATGTTTTAGGCTTTGTGCCGGTATTGTGGGACCCTTAGCGATCGTTTATTGCTATCATCTCATTAATTTCATTTATTATTTCATATTTAGTCATGATCATGCATCTTTATATTATATCTCAGTCTCAGTAATTTATTTATTTATCATATCATTTGTTCCGAGTTGTTTTCATGACATTGTGAGTCTGTGGTAAGACTTGAGAGGTTGGTGACTGAGTGAGGCCGAGAGCCTGTTATGGGTGACAGTTATGGTATCGGGATGCACGCTGCAGTGATTATATTGATGATTTTGATAGTGCTTGGGCTGTAGGAGCCCCTTTGAAGTCTGTAACACACCCCCAGTGAGCGCGTATGTTATTATTGAGGGATGGATTTCCCTGGACATAAATTTGTCCGAAGTACTTGATACTTGGAGATGGATTTCTCCACAGGGCTGGACTACCTTTTTTTCCTCGGTACTGGGTGACTATCAGTCAGTGTTGTGTATATGTTCCGGAATGGATTTCCCTGGGCCGGATGGCAATATACAGTACCGAGTGGTCGAACACTTGAGAGAGTACGAGCATATGGTGCATTTCATACAATCTGTAAATCAGCATGTAGAGTACACTGAGTTACATACTATGTACATTTTAGATCTGCAATTACTTCATTGTCTTACACTGTATATTTGAATTGAAATCATGCCTACGAATCTGCGCATTTAGTTCCTTTATATCTGTTGAGGTTGAGTTCGCTACTATCTTTAGTCCATAGTTTGGTCCTGTTACATACTGAGTTGGTGTACTCACGTTACTCCCTGCACCTTGTGTGCAAATCCAGGCACTTCTGAACACGACGTCGGCTGTAGATTTTCTGCGTTGGAGTTGGATACTATTGAGGTAGATGCATGATGTTCACGAACCTCGATCTTCTCTTCCTTAGTTTATTTGACTGTGATTTTTAAGTTTATAGACAATTGTGGACTATGTCCGGTACTTTTAGACACCCATGTACTCAGTGATGCCCTGATTTCAAGATCGTTGTATCGCATTTTGGGTAACTTATACTTAAATGGCCTTTTGTTTATGTTTAATCATTCTGATGTTAAAATTTAAAGGATGTTTTTTATGAAATTGAAAGAAAAATCTTGGATTTATAGCCCGTTTGGCCAAGCTTCTAAAATCAGCTTATTTTGAGAAGTGCTTTTTCAAAAGTACTTCTTAAAAAAGTGCTTTTGGTGAGAAGCAGTTTGTGTTTGCCTAATTAATTTGAAAAGCACTTTTGAGCAGTAATTAGTGTTTGGCCAAGCTTTTGAAAACTGCTTCTAAGTGTATTTTTCTCAAAAGTGCTTATCAGAAAAGTGCTTTTGGAGAGAAGCTACTTTTTTCTGCTTCTCTAAAACTGTTTCTGCTTCTCCCCTAAAGCACTTTTTTTCTTCCAAAAGCTTGGCCAAACACCTTAATTGCACTTTTGGCTAAAAAAGTACTTTTGGCCCAAACAAAAGCTTGGCCAAACAGGCTATTAGGCTTGCCTAGTTTCACGATAGGCGCCATCACGACCGGGTAGATTTTGGGTTGTGACACTTAGATAAATAACATTAAGTCCCTCTCACAAGATAATGCAACTCCATATCTAAAACAAGATAGTATAATGAATCCCACAATTCAATCCTCTCAAGTGCATCAATCTTTGCCTAAACAAGTGTGACGATTAGGTCTTTCTCCACTGCCTTGTGAAACAACTTAAGCTTAAGTTATTGTTCCATGTTAATGAGTACATCAACATCAATATTTTCATCCTTAAATTCCCATATCTTCCCACAAACATTGACAAATGGATAATGAATCCCAGCTTCCTTTTATACTCCTCTGATTTGTTTGGATCCTGGAATATTCTATCAACCATATTAAATAAATATTGTACTTTCTATGATGATTAGTCAACCTCTAGAAAGCTTTTTGAGTATCCACAGACCTCACAGTCCAAAATAAAGCATTATCTGTAGAGAATATTTGAAAATAGAGGCATTCCTTTTGGATTTTACCCTAGGAGTACAATTGTTTATCTTGACTTCTTTGATTGTTTAACACCTATTATCTTCTTTTCAACACCCCTGATGACAAATCTCCATCTTTAACCACTTTTTGAAATTTGTAGCTTTGGATTCTTCATCAATATATTTACCCAATTCTCCCCTTGATTCTATCTAGTGTCAACAACTTAAAGAGCTAGAGGTTTGGATCATGATTCATAGGTATCATGCCCAATTTATTTTGGCCCTTCTATTTGAGAAGAGTTTCTTTTGCCAATATAACATTGGCCACCATGAATTTCATCATAATTAGGATTACATGATCATCAAATTTAGATGCAACAATGTGAATTTATTTACTCGTTGGTTGTGATGTTCTATTGGTAATAGAGTTTCCTTTACAAAGTGTCAGCAATCATCAAAGCGTCATTATTCTCCACAAATGTGTTGTCAACTTATTCAGTGTCCTCATTACCTGTAAAATTATCCTCACTTGATCATACAATATCATGCAATTCCTCATCGTGTGAACCACCAATCGTGCCTTCACCTTGTGCCTTCTTGTTCACAGAATCATCACCATCAGTAAGATTAGAACACGCATCATGTGACTTCCTAGCTTGTTGATCCAAATCATTATCACCATTATTATTTTTAGACAAAGTTATATGATCCTCATATGTTTAATAGGAAACCTAGTTGCACGATCTATTTTTCATGACCTGTACATGTTCCAACTCTTTTATCCCACCAACCACTTGAACAACATCCTTTACCTTATCCCCGTGAGCATCAAAATTTTTATCAAAACACTAAACTACCTAGTTCTTGGCATATTCAACTTTTTTTTTGAGCTAGTGCTAAGGTTTGGATTAGAGTTAGGGTTTGAATTTTCTTTCCCGCTCAATATCTCAACTACTTGATTTTCTTGATCATTTTGTCCTTGGAATATTGCAAACGCATTTTACATGTTATCATTACATTGATCATTCTTCTAGTAGAAACAATCAATTTCTTGCCCATATTGACACGATTATCTCTAGTTTCGATTATGTTATGCTTGAACTTACGATTATCTTCACCACATTCCATTCTCCATATTTTTTTGGGTTTCCTACTACTTCACCACTAGAAAGAACTCGCAAGTGATAATCATTATTCTTATTTAATTCCTTCACCATGTTCTTCCCCGAAATATCTTCTCCCTCTCCTTGCACAACAACGATTAAATAGGATTTAAAACACAACACTCCTCATCTTTGTGAACTTGAAGCTTGCATTTCATAACTTGAAGAGAATACAAGCCTGATTGTCGACCTAGCTTCTCCGAAAGCAGTGATAAGAACAGAGTTAAGAATGAAAGGAAGAGAATGATTTTATAAAGTAAGAGCAAACTTTAGCCTTTGAGTACAGATGATTTTTCCATCCAACTATGGATACAAGTTATCCTATTTATAACTCTACCCAGGGAGACAAGATCCATCGATTAAGATCTTCTAGAATGAGAATAAAACCCTATTGATGGTTGCATAACCTTTGAACATTAATACATAGATTCTTTATAACAACTGCTCACTGGATGCTATCTTTTTCAACCGACGTTTTTCTTTCAAATCTTCGTTCCCGGTTCCAGTGCCATCGAAATTTATTTTGTACCGGTCACATGTCTGTATCCGATGCCAGCTATTTGTTTAATCATATTTTACATGTATCTTGTTACATGTGTCATCTCGCCATTCATCCACCTTTCGTTAACCAATTGTATCCCATGCAATACTAGCATTATTATATATAGTATAGGGAGAAGAGCATGGATTCATGTGCCCCATGCTCCTCCACATAGATACGCCCCTACTACTAGAGTGCTTGAATTTCACGAATAACTCTATTTCACCTTTAAATCAATTTTACTTCTGTTGCAAAAATCATATTAACATCCGTTAGTGTAAAATTAAGATCTTTAACTTGGTCGTATTTATCATAAATTACAACCAAAAAGCAATAAAAATACGAGTAAATTAATATTAAAATATGCACAAGTATGCCTAACATTAATGGCCAAACATGTGAAAAATCATCTCATGTAATGATTTAAATTGTGAGAGTGATATACTTTTATTTATTAATTTAATATATTTTCTATATGATCCCTTAAATGCGGACCTGGTCATTTTAGTAATCAAGCACATGTACGTGGAAATTCGTCGAGTGATGAGTCTTCAACTCGGGACCTATGTCTGCTGTAATACGATAGTGAATTTTATGTCGATCAATAAATTAATTCAATTAATTGCTAGAGATTGTACAATTATTTATCAACTTAAGTATATATTTAATAATTGCAAATAACTATATATGAGTGGGTCCCAACTGCATGTTAATTTACTTATAGCGTATAAAAATTACATACATACAAATACATGTTAAAATTGTTTGTTCAATGACAAATTTGAAGCTTTTATTCATAAATACATAAATAAAAATGAGAAAAAGAGTTTGTCTCTTTTTTATTTAAGGTTACATTGGTACAGGGAATGGAAAAGACAGTAAGACTTGTACCCGCACTTATTGTAGAAATAATAAAGTTTCCCAAATACTAGTACACTTAAGGGTGGCAGGTGGGCCGGGCCTGGCCCGGGCCCGACCCGGGCCCGCGGGCTTAGCGGGC
>ML265976.1:10126-26862 GCA_005239495.1 Nicotiana undulata | reverse complement strand
ATATATATATATATATATATATATATATATATATTCCACCCTCCTAATTGTGAGGTATCATAGTTAACCTCGTTGAGCATGTAATCATGTTCCTTTGGCAACCACATTGCAAGCCTTACCCCTTTCTTTGAATTAATCATCTATTTGGACCCTTTCACCTTTCGTGAGCACTTGAATTGCTATGAAGTGGTAAAGGTTAAAGTGTGGGGTAGTTGGTGGAGCTTTTGAATGGAACTAAGTAAATAAGGAGAAAGGTGCATTGTGTTGAAAAAGCCACTTGAATTGGAAAATAAATATATTTTAATAGATGTATTGTGCTGAATAATAATATCTCTTGGGTGGCGTTTAATGTAATTGTGCTTACAGATGTATGGGGTGATATACGTGGTGTTGAAGGTGGAATGTTGGTCTGACGTAAATGTGGACTTGAATGTTAAAGTTTATGTATTAAAATGCTTAGGGAGGTGTAGTCACTATTAATTTCCAAATATATCCTACCCGACCCGCAGCCTACATTACAATCAAATGAAGTCCGACTTGGTCCTAGACTGAATGAGCTCAATTAGTATATTAGTACACTACGGGAAAGCCTATGGAGCATCTTTTGTGACATAAGAATCTTTTCTCAAGGTGAGTGAATTCTGTCTATTTTGAAGTTTCTCATTGTGTGTGAATTATATTGATTGTGGAATGAGTCTATTTTGTTGTGAACAGGCACTTGATTCATGAAGGAAAGGTGTTGAATCAAGTCACTACATGGTTTTGAAGAATGACAAATGACAACACAGTTGAAGCAGGTCCATCGGGCCAAACATAGTCAAGCAGACCAGTTGGCACGAGAAGAGTCCAGGCACAGGAGATAAACATTATCTCTGAATTAAGGGGTTATCTCCTAAGCGAAAAGGTTGCAAATTGATAAGGAGATGTACTTCGCATTTAGGTAGGACAAAATCAAGATAAAGGAAGATCAAGGAAGTCGAGATAAACTCAAACTCTTCCACCAAGGAAGCGTTGCATCAGAACTGAACAACAACATCTCAATGACTGATTCTATAAATTGTTGAAGCATTCCTACTGAAGAATTTGCGCACAAACACATAAGTGAAACAAGAATTGAAAGCAAAATTACCAAATCAATTGTGCAAGCAGTTCGTGTGAAGAATCCTTGTGCGACTCAAAAGCTACTTGAACCAGCTCGAAGAACCAGTTCCATCGGTTGTCTTTTGAGTATAGTTGTTTGTAGTAGGTGATTATACATTGTATCTTTCAGCTTAATCTATAAGAAATTGTAATAGGTACACAGTGTTCAAATTAGAGTTAACTTGAAGTTTGTCGCAATTAGCTTGAGGCTAGTTTGCCACAAAGGTATTAGAGTCAGTCATTAGGTTTACAAAAGAGTTTATTTTGTAAATGTTGTTTGGCTCATTCACATAGTGAAGAGTTTGGGAAAATCCTACTGGAAAGTAGGTCGTGGTTTTTTCACCTTTTGAGCTAGGTGTTTTCCACGTAAAATTGTTGTGTTCTTTTATTTTTGCAATTACTTTTCCGCAAACTGTAGAAGTTGGAACACCTAGAAGAACCTGGTTCTTCTATAGAGACTGCACTCGAAAATTGGACACCNCCCCCCCCCCCCCCTCTTGTGTGGTATTGACGTATAAAACATCAAAAGGTAAGTCTTGACCTCTGAGTTAGAGTAAGTGAGCAAGTTAGGAACATTGTGTGGCCCGTGGGAGTCAACTCTTGAGGTGAAGATGTTACACTATTGTGCTCAATCTATGTGAAATATTCTTGGTGTCACGAGTTAGGGAAGTCGCGTAGTGATGTTAGGCTGCTGTAGAGTGTGGTTTGATTACTCGGGGACGAGCAATGGCTTAAGTGTGAGGTGTTGATAGTAGGATATAATTATGTAGTTTATATACTATTTACGCTCTAGCTTATCCGCACTTTATTGATATTTAAATGTTAAATGATAACAAATTGCTCTAATTAAGAATTTTATACTTTGCAGGAGCAATTCCGAGCTATGAGGAAGCTAAAGTGTGTTTTGGAGTCAATATGGAGCATTAAAGACCAATCATAGGTTAGCGCGATCAAAAAGAAGAAAGAAAAACAAGCTGCAGAAATTCCTCCAGGTGCGCGGCCGCGCACTGGCCGCACACATCAGGCAAAACATTGGGAAAAATGCGCGGTCAATTCGCGGATGATCCGCGGCCGCGCACGGGCTTTCGAGAAAAAATAGCCCAAGGCCAATTTTGTAATTCCAAAGGCGACTAACCTTGACCTATATGAAGCCTATTTTTCCCAAAAAGAGAGAAAACCTGTTTTTAGAAGAACTTTGGAGGCAAAAACACAAAAGGGAGAAGACAGAGAATCCTCTACGAGTTTTTCATCTTCTTCTTATTAATTCCATTGTTGGTTATGACTTTTTATATTGTAATCTTGTCTAGTAGTATGAGTAGCTAAACTCGTCATCTAGGGTTGATGGAACCAATTGTTGAAGTCTTGATTACGTTTTGATATAATTGAGCCGTTTTTACTCTATAATTGTTCAACTATGTGTTGTCTTGTGATTAATTGAAAGGGCCCTTGATTAATCATGTCTAGTTATCTTGTGTTGCTTGAGAAAGAACACTTGATTAGATTGTCGTTGAACACACGACTTTCGGGTAAGTTAAGAGATTAATTACTTGAATTTAAAAGCGGGATTAGAGATAACGAAGCTTCGTTGTGATATTTATGAGTTGTACAAATTGTCAACTAGAGTAGTTCGAGAGAATGCTCTAGTAATTATCGTACTTGATCGAGAGATAAGTACGGTAAACAAGAACTCATCATCTTTATAGAGTGTTACGGCGATATTATAGCTAACGTGTCAGGAATTAATCCAACAATTGAGGAAATCAATAACTCTAGATCCTTTCACCCTTGATTTCACTTCATTCTTCCTTATTCTTGCTTATTGATAGTTTTTATTGCCATTTTTCCTTAGCTAAATATTTTCTGTTAATTATCAATTAAAATCTTGCATCTGAAAATTATCTGAGCTTATCATCAGCGTTACTAAAAGTTGCAGTAAATAGGTTAGTTCCTGTGGGATTCAACTTCGGACTCTTAAACCGGATTATATTTGTAGCAACCGCTTAGTCCTTTTTATAAGGCGTAGTTGGACATGATCATGTGTGTATGTGTGTGTATATATATATCTATATATGGATGGTTGACACTCTTTACTTATCAAAAGTTAACTTGATCAACTTTCGGAGCTAACTACAATAAAATATTTCAAAAACTTCACGAAAGTAATACAAGCTGCATCTCCTCTTATATCACATTATGGTCGAATCCATTACAACAGCGGGGGGAAAAGAGAAAAAAGAATGAAAGAAGAAATCATGAAGAATGCTAGATTACTATCATAGAAAGGTGTCAAATACAAGATGACTTTAAGTTAAACCAATCCGACTTGGAAAATCTGCTTATCATGTTTGACAAATTTCAGTCATTGACTGATGAACTTTGTGAATTATGCAAAAGGACTCGGCAAGGTTATACTGACGTAGTAGATCTACGGGGGAAAAGCAGAAATACCCTAATTTACAACCGGTAACTGAATGGCTTGCAAACGGGGCTATTTTTCAATTACCAGCCGAAAATTGACTAACCTATGCTATTTTCACAGATCTACAATAGTAAGGTAAAGCAGCGAACAAATTTGGTTTCCAAAATCAATCTCATTGCCCTTGGCATTAATTTTGAGACCAAACGAAAGCGAAAAAGGGGTTGAGTATTTCCACTCATTTCTTGAAATTAATAAAAACAAATAGGCAGTCATGCCAGTGACTATACCACAATCTTCCCCTAGTATTTGCCCTTTGACGATCAACTATTTAGCAGCTAAAGGCGCTCAAGCACATAAGAACATGTTAGAATGAAAAAAAAAAAAAAAGCTTTCGAGCTAATCTTGCAGGCATTAAATATTAAAAATCTCATGTCTTAACCTATCAACCTGTACACATTATGAACAGCACCTACAACATACATACTATCTCACACTGACTTACAAATTGCAATCGCAATCAAACCTCAATGTATAATTCTTGCACCTATCAGAGACTTGTTGGGATGACAATGAAGATGTCAGGTGTACTAATAACTAGGAAACTGGTATATGTCATCATTTTCCATGTTAGACATGTCACCATTAGCAGTTGATGCTGATTCACTTTCCGCTCCTTCAAGCTCAGCCTGCGGTGCGATGAAGAATATTAGTTCATATGAGTTTCCTGATTTTGAACTATGAAAGCGTATCTAAATGCTCCCTATCCCTGATACATGTCGGATGAGCACGCTTAATGAGGATAATTTTCAAGTCAATATCATAGCATTGGAATGCTTTAAAGGAGTCAAGATTAAGAAGGCCATATTAGCAATTTAGCTATTTAGGTTAGTCTTATAAAGCTAAAGGTATCTTGGTTATTTAGCCTAAATAGCACTTTAATATAAATAGTCCCCCTTCCTCTCATTTTGGAAGGGGAGTTTTTGATGATGGATTGATAAACATAGACCAATCTTTTATTTCTCTTTATTAACCATGTTTTCTAGATTATCTATGTTAGGTTTATCATGTATGAGTTCATGTTCATACTCTTGGATTATCTTTTGTATTTGAATGTTAATTCATTGTTCTAGTTGATATATCTTTTAGGGGCTTTGGATTGCATTCTTTACTTAGTTTAATCCGTGTTTCTTATTAGTGTTCCTCCTCGATTAGGAATTAATCATAGTAAATTCAAGGGGTCTAACTAGTTCATAGTTAGGTTTTTGTCTTTCTCTATTTTATTAAACCTTAATTTTCTATCTTTTTGATTCCGTGTATTTTTGCATTATCCGTGTTTTCGATACGATTCAATATCATCCCCCTCCTTAGGATTGACAATATGCAGCCCTTGTAGAGCTTCACACATTGCTCTACTCTATGGTCTAGGTGAAGCCAAACTACCATGCTGCCAGAGAACGTGCCGAACCAAGTGGTCTAATGAGAGAAGTCTGAATAATGTTACGATTTTCTACAATAGAATGGAGTATGTTGTGGGTAAAATACATGGATCAAGAAGCCAATGATACTGCCACCATATACCAAATACGCTGGATATAATTTAGAGACAAGAACATCACCCATAGATTTTTCCAGTTGCACGGACAATGCCACCAATATCCACTATTTGGATTTTTAATTTGTCCTTGTTCCATTGCATACGATGTAGCTACTCCACAACCTTGACTATTTTTACGATCACATCTCAAAGACCCACAACCTTGGTTTTTTCAAGAAAAGGTACAAGTAAATTAAAAGCATAATGGAATATATACTTTGTGTATCTATGTCCCTAATATTTACAAGGAAGATAGAGGATGGCCAAAATTCATTCCGTTCATTCCCAAATGATGTACGTACGCATTCCACATGCAAAAAACTATGTAAATTTCAATCTATCATGTATTTTAGTGACAGAAATGTCGTAGTAAATGATGCTTTGCTTACCTTAGCTTGCCGGTACTTTTCAAGAATCCGATGATATTGCTGCCGTGCCCCTGGAGATTCAACCATTGATAGCACTCTTGAGACAGCCTCATCCAGAGCAGCATCAACTTTCTGTTTGCGGAACACCTTGAGAATGTCTTCATCCTCACTTTCATCAATTGATTCTGTGTCATGTCGAAATCCCCGAAGACCAACACCCCTTCGACGCCACCTTAGCACCACTTTCTCCAAGATTCCAACTGCCCAACACACCTTGTATTGCTTTCTAACCTGATAGCCTCGTACATGAGCCTACCATGGAAATAACCAGCAAGTCACTTTTTCTGCTAAACGAATTATTTTCTATCCTCCATACATCCCCTCTACCCCAAACCAAAAAAAAAACAAGGAGATCATAATTAATAAATGATCCCAACTTATATTTTATTTAAAAATATGATTGTGACTTCTGTATTAGTGACAGATTGTATTTGAAGTCTTTTCAAGTTTGACCCTCCTAGAAGATAGCGTATAATGAGGTTAACATCTCAATTTTGACTTAAAGCATATAAAGCACCTGTATCTTCACTACTTTCTGGCGGAAAGCAAGGAAATCTTTCCGACCTTTCCATCCTCGATATTTCTTCTGAATTGCTAAGGCTGCTGAGTTGTAGTCTCGCGTATTGCGGAATGCCCACTTTGATGCAGCTGAAAGCCTGTGAATATCGTTTGAGAGGATACCATATTCATTTCCGCTTGCGGTAGCAGTAACAGTAGATTCTTTCTGTTGTCTTTTGCGGAATGAATGTGCTCGGAATGCAGACTGTATACGAGCAGCAGCCTGAGCTGCATTACGGACAGCAGCTAAGCTGTCCTTTAGAGAACGCTGATCCTCGTTTGTAGTGGCACTTGTGTTTGATATGCTACTAATAGTTTTTTCTGCTTCCACATTAGCAGTACCTTTTGAAAGCTCACTCTCCTCCAATGTGAGGGATGAAAGATGACTGGTGAGAGCTACCTCTGAAAGATATCCTGCAAGTCCCTTGTGACCACAACTGGAAGCAATTGATGCAGCAGTTTTACCAACTGGATCCCGTGAGGAGGGATCCGTAACAGCTCCAGCCGATGCCCCAGATGCAATGAGTGAAGCAACCATTTTTTCCCTGTCACAGATATGAATATTCAAATAACTTAGCTTACTATGGCTACTAAGCACAAGGTCCCAGTAGAGATTGTCATTAGCAAATATCACTACACATGCAAACAAAGACACAGACATATATAAAGAGACAGATTCAAGGAGTTCCCTCGATTTCTCAACATCCATGAAGTTCTTCAAAGCTGAATATTACTCCATAAAAAATTGAAATGTTGAAAAATACTGCCTGATGTGCTCAATTTTAAGAAATATATAAAGAGAGACAGATTCAGGGAGTTCCCCCGATATCTCAACATCCATGAAGTTCTTCAAAAGCTGAATCTCTCCATGTTGTCAATATATTACTCCTTAAAGAATTCGAAAAGTTGAAAAATACTGCCTAATGTGCTCAATTTTAAAATTTCACTTAGGCAAATTAGGAATGAGACAATATTTCTTGTAAAGCAGCAATAACTGAGTGATCGAGTCAAAAGTAAACATACCATTCATCTTTATATTTTTTGTATACTCACAAGGTGGAAGCAGGACCTGTTTGTTTTTACTTTAAAATGGCTGAGAAATCCCATAGGTCAGTGATGCACAATTTGAAACTTGGTGGATAATGGGCCCACACTTCTGCCCTTATCCACTTAAATGCCAGGCTTTTGTTTGCAGCAGGGTTCGAGCCCGGTGATGTGCACCTAACCACACATCACGCATTGTCTTCTCACCACTAGAGCAATGCCCTGGGGCCTAGAAGTGGGACATGTTTGACTTCCTAAGAGTTGTTAGTCCAGCTTCTATTGCTACTGACTACAAATTTTAATGTGAGAACTGAAGCACAGTGATTAGTGAAGTTGTTTATCAAACAAAAAAAAACCATAGAATTACCTTCCAAAGCGTGCAGCCCAGTGCAGGGCAGTCCAACCATTAATATCACGGAAGTTAACACTGACTCCAGCATTTAGAATTGGGTGCAGCGCCCACTCAAATCCCAATCCGGAAACCATGTGAATTATTCCTTGCTCTTTCTTAGATAAAGAACAGCCCATCTGATTATCTTTTCGTTGCAATTTATAAGAAAGCCACTGCTGGAACTTGTCTTTTAAAAGTTCTTGAAGAAGCCAATCAATGGTTATCGTTGATGTTGAAGTGCCAAACAAAAGAGATTCAATGACCTGGGACCATGAATCTTCATTTGCTTTGGATTTCTCCAAGAAATCATTGCTCAACATAGAACTATCTTCTTTTTGGACAGATAAGTCCAATAGAAGCAGCTGCACGAACCTGACAAGTAACAACAATTCCTCTGTACTCTTATAAGCTCCTTCTATGTCAAATCGATTATTTCGAGCACAATTATCAGGCTTAACCCGATACTCAAATTCCTTCACCTCACTGCATGACTCCCTATTACCACTAGTAACACAGAGGGTGACTTTCCCAGGCAAATGAGGAGGAGCTTGGCAACAGATGACACCTTCTTGAATGATCTGAACAGGAACTTCAGTATCACCAAACATGCAAGTCCACATGCACTCTGAAGGATTACAGAGAAAAGATCCAATGATAACAACCTGCATTGAAGATCTAGAACGTTATAAACATTGGTAATAATTAAAAAATGGGTGAAGAAACCAGCTGAAAGCTATTAACTACACCTTAGTATCTAACTTGTCAATATCCTGAGCATGGTCATGAATATAAGGTGCACAGAAGGATTTATTTTCCTTTTTGTGATAAAAGGTGCACAGAAGGATTTTGAACTGCTTCCATAAAAAGCTACCTTCAAATTGTTCAGCATAATTTGACTATAGGAAATCATTTACAGAGGTTTTAACTGAACAGAGAAATCAAAGATTTAAGGGGGTTTTGAGCATTGAGCAGCTCCAATGTTGATGAAAGAATCCGTCATTATGACCTCTGTATTACTTTAAACTGCTATACATTCAGGTTCCAGTCAGCATTCACAAATTAAGCCATGATATAAAAGCATTTCATCCAAGATTTTGAAGTAATACCATTTAAAAATAGCCAGTTGCAAAACGATGGAAGTCTGCGTGTTCCGAAGCCATAACTGATTATATAAGATATTGGGGCATGGAAAGCAGAACACTGAAATTTCAAATGACTAAACAAATGTATAAGCAATCAACTGGGATCTCGACACCACTTGCACATGCAGCGAACAAATTTCAAGAAACATCGCAAGTCCACAACCATGGAGAGCAGACATGTTTTACAGTACAAACGCAAACAATCAACTAAATCATGACATGTACCTTTGTTGCCTCAGATGAATACCCCCAATCAGGGGATATATCCCGAATTGTAAATTTCTGCTTCTGGGAAATAGTTAAGCTCATCTCATCTTCAAGAGAAGTACCAATCTGATCTTGGTCAAATATTGTTGTACACTGGTCAGAATTGGATCCAAAAGCAGTTACCCCAGGAGAATATGCAGGATACTTGAAATTTTCAAGTTGTTTAAAAGCTGGTATGGGAGCTGCAAAGAAACACGAGTTTTCAAGAGATTAATTAATTAGTGACATTCTAGAGGTAGTAGATACTAATTACCCTCTGGAGGTGAAAAAATGATTACCCTTCTGAGCCTCCTTTTCACTGAAATTAGGCCACTTGTAGCTTTGATATGCTTCTATGGCACCTCTTTCTGATGGGATTTGCAGCATTCCCTGTGGTAAGTACAGGCATGTGAAAACACGTCTAGATTTTAATATTAAAATGTATAGCTGATGTGGGTTTATGATAAGAGGCAGGTGTTGTATTTCACCAGAAGGCCCTGAGATAAGGTTAAAACTTGCACTGAGATTTGCAGCATTCCCTGTGGCAAGTACAGGCATGTGAAAACACGTCTAGATTTTAATATTAAAATGTATAGCTGATGTGGGTTTATGATAAGAGGCAGATGTTGTATTTCACCAGAAGGCCCTGAGATAAGGTTAAAACTTGCACTATATCTTGATCTTATATGCATTGATAGGCCTAATGAAACAGAGCTTACTACAAAATACACTTTTCTTACATTCTCATCTAACTTGCGCAAAGATTTGGTTAGTGATTCAGCAGCTGTGGAAACCCCATCGTGATCCAGCATATCTTTCCAGATGTGACCATCCTGGGTCAGATGTTGATGATGAGATTCACTGCTCTCAGCTACAGAGGCACAGTCTTATCAGCATACATTTATTGCTTCTAAACTAGAAAAAGATGAGAGCTCCATTTAAAGAAATAATGAACACAAAGACACGGAAGTAAATATCCAAGAGGAAGCATCGAGTTAACCGCTATCAGAACTTCAGAAGTTACACTTCCACTTCTTTTTCCGTATGGTAAATAATTTTATTATTAATGGGAAAATCTACATACAAGAGATATCACTACACAGTCATAGACACACACTATTTGTTAGTGGATGCCATAAAAACTTATAATTAGTACGTGTTGAAATTCAACGGAATAACTCTTTATGGTGTACAGTTTTGACTAACTCTGAGTGGACCTTCAGATGCTGATGTAACAATCTACATTCAACTGAGGTTAAATGATTAGAGAAAATAAACAAATAAGATACTATGTTGCAAACACTTCTAAGTCAAACAAGCTACTATAAAGGCTAGCATTCAACCATCAGATTCCGACAAGTGTCCAGGTCAACAGTTACAAGGCTAAGAACAAGCAGTAGTCAACCACACCAAGCAAATTATATCTACCGAGTTCACGATAAAGCACAAATATAAGTAAGAAAATCTCCAAGCTTTGAGTTGCCTATAATAGAAATCCAAAAGCAGAGAACCATAAGGATGCATATGTGCATTCTACAATAATAACGAGAGATGAAATTGACAAAAACCTGAATGATGTTGCAACAACAGACAGTTTGAATTCCCCTGCATCTCGACAAGTGAACTGTCGTCACTTATTGCATCTGCATACAGGGGATCAATTTCTTTAAAGCTGTCATCATTTAAACTTAACTGCTCCTCAAGCCTTCGCAACGCTTGACTCATCTCAAGCCCCGGTGAACTCATGACCTCCTTTGTTCTCCCTATGATGTCTGACATTCCATTATTATTGATGACTGCATCAGAGCAAATTTCTCCAGGGCTAGATTGATTCTGGTACTGCTCATAAGATTCACACGCGATGAGAGTAGAGCCTGTCTGCTGAGTAGAATAGGAGCTTGGACTGGGAGAGAAAGTAGAAGAAATTGGAGAAGATTCTGACATGAAGGCTGGATTCTGCCTACCCTGTTCTTATATGAAAAACTAATGATGTTAGGACTCGTTATACTATTAACAAATTTAAGTTCTAGCTAATAAACAGCTTAATAAGATGCACTAAACAGATATTTAATTCTCCAATATTAGCTGTACATACAGATACTAATACAGAGATTGAAGGATCTCCGGCATCACATTATTGCCGCATTCACAGGGAATAAGATTACAGAAAGGAATGATGGTTGAAACTGAAGAACAAAGAACTACTGATGCATAGATCCTTTGATTGATGAAAAATTATTCAGTGGTACCGAATTTTGTCATGACATCATATTAGCTTGTACTGGGTTCTAGAAGACTGACCTCAGTTATGTCTCTGTAGTGAACCAGAACAATGTGCTCGTACGCACTGCCCAAGCATCCAAAGTTGTGAACAAATAAAGTAAAAGGAACAATCAGTTACCTCCCAACTTTTTGCTCTGAGAAAGAGAGATGACAGAAAAGGAAACTCTAGAATATTAAGCTTAAGTGCTTCTACGTATCTTTCCATTCAGCTTTTCGTAACTCCTAAAATTTCGGTGTCATTTGAAACTATGGTGAGTTTAGCACCTCTTTCTCAAAAGTGCGCGAAACCAAAAAATACCATCTTACAAATAGATAAGAGCAAGTAGCACTCACGGATCCAACATCCAATAGCTGCGTCTCTGGAAGTTAGGATTCTGCTCTCCATGTGCATAATAACAGTTCAGGGCTTCAGCATTCCCAACCTGGACATGGAAGAGACAAATAGGAACTACTCATGCAATGGAAAATTGGTAGAGAAACTGGAGAAGAATATGAAAAGCATACATTTTGGGGATTCATACTATCCATGCGAAACACACCATATTTTCCCAAAAAAAGTCAGTTGCAATATCAACAACACAATATTTCCTAACAAATGCTGTTACCTTAAGCCGTTCATGTGCCTCCCCAACAGTTCTCCCATCTTTCTTCTTGCGCCAACTATGCCCATCTTTACGGAAGAATCTGAGGACCCTCTTGTTAAAGAGAAACAATGATCCACCTGTGGATACAACCACTTTGTCAGATGATATGGAAGAGGACAGCAATCTACATGGTTGCAATAGTAAGAGGGTTAGGAGACTACTGGGTGGCTTTTGAGCTGGTTCATTGGAGAGCTGGTGGTTCTCATGATTTCGCAGTATGAAGAGAACTTCAGCAGGCTTCAACCACCTGATTTGGGCTTCTCGAACCAAATCATTAATATCATATCCTGAAATGTAAACAGCAGCAGTTGCTAAATCTTCTAGATCAGCAGATACAGATCAGTACACTCCATTCTCAAAGGCCAAAGCGGCACCGTTCATAGGTAGTCAACCAGTAGTTTCACAAGGAAAACAACTATATCAAAAAAGGAACAGTTTCAAGCTAAGTTGCTCGGACTCGGGTGCGGATGTTCGACTCGGGTGCGGATTTAGAAGTCGGACCCTTCGAGACGTAAATTCTAAGATTCGGGGATACGGATCCTAATACGGATACGGGTGCGGGGATCCGGTTAAAAAAATTACAAAAATAAAAATAGAAAAATATCTCTAAATTATGAGAAATTTTGTGGAATACTTAAGTATAGCCTATAAAATGTGAATTTCTTTTTTATTCTCAAGTTGTGTAGATAAGTAAATGATTGATTTCCCAGATAAGGCATGCTATTTTCGTCCAATTTACCGTAGTTTTGGTTCTGATTTCGGGAATCAAATTGTATCTCATCCCGAATTTTTCCATCCGTCGTGATCAAAGTACCCCAAATTGTTTGACCAGATCCAGTACGGATCTCATACCCACACCCATAGTAGTGTCGTGTGGACACGGGTGCGGCAGCTAAACTGCAATGTCGGAGCAACTTAGGTTTCAAGCAGTTACCTATGGAACAACAACGACGACAAAACTAGTGTAATCCCACAGGTGGGGTGTCACGACCCAAAATCCATCTAGTCGTGACGGCACCTAACCCTACCCGCTAGGTAAGCCAAGTAACAGTCAACACAACTCAAATGAGAATAATAAAAATAAATGAGTAAAACAACTAAACTATTATAAAATCTCCCGATGATTGGCAGTACAAGTTGCTTTCCTGAGCCGAGGGTCTATTGGAAACAGCCTCTCTATCCTCACAAAGTAGGGGTAAGGTCTGCGTACACCCTATTCTCCCCAGACCCCACAGTGTGGGATAATACTGGTATGTTGTTGTTGTTGTTGTTGTTGATTGGTAGTACAAGTCATGAGCGTCTAAGACTTAGAATTTACAAAGCTGGTACGAAATAATTACATCATCCGTTCGAAATATACATAAACAGATTTGCAAATCTAAAGCTACTAAGGACAAATGGCAGCTATAACGGAACGCAGGTACATTTTCAATGCCAGCTCCCGTCATACACAGCAACATCCGTTCCAATATCTGCACGCAAGGTGCAGACGTATAGTATGAGTATAACCAACCACATGTACTCAATAAGTAACAAACATAACCTCAGGTTGAAAGCAATGACGAGCTCGGAAGGAAGTCAGAGTCCAATACCAGTAGCAAATAACAACCCGTAATAATATAATGAGAACAGTAAAGGTAAATAACTCAAGAGATATATGCTTAGCTCGTTCACAGTTACGAGAAAGTAAGCATGCTTTTCAAGTAAAACAGTCAATTCCAAATCTCACCAGTGAAAACAACTAAACATGAGTTTATCAAAAGAGCTGTATTTCCAATTCCCAACACTAGATAAGAATTTCCATTTACCAATTAGCACGAGGAAGGTACGTCTCTATGCCTACATGTCAATATCTATGTCAAGTCATCAATTATCATATACCGTCTAGCATGAGAAATATACATCTTTATGCCTATATGTCAAATCATAAATGTCACATTACCATCTAGCATGAGGATGCATCTCTACGCCTACATACCAAGTATGCATGTCAAATGAATGATTTCACTGTGATATCCCCAAGTACTCTCACTCTCAACATACCCAAATCTGTCTCAAAGGCCCACTTCATCACACACACAAAATCACTCAGCACTGTACGGGTGCCTGGCATCAGTGCCCCTCACTAAAGCATGCGTATGTATATTATTGTGCTTGCGCTCACTGCTGGTATGTCAGAGGGACGGATCCTGCCCAAGCGCTAATCAAAATCCAATATGGCCTGATGCGGTGTGTTGCTCGATAAAAGGGCAGCCCGGTGCACTAAGCTCACGCTATGTGCGGGGTTCAGGGAAGAGCCGGACCACAAGGATCTATTGTACGCAGCCTTACCCTGCATTTTTGCAAGAGGTTGTTTCCACAGCTTGAACCCCCAACCTCCTAGTCATATGGCAGCAACTTTACCAGTAACACCAAGGCTCCCATTCGGTGTGCAGCCCGATCCACAATGATGATGATGATGATGATGATGCCGCCGATATGGCCTGCTGCAACGTGCAACCCGATCCACAAAACTCTCAACACGGCTCTAAGGCCCGTCTCAGTCATCAACCTCTCAAGTCGCAAGGGCTCACAATCTCATACCACTCAACCCAACAACTCCACATATGAAAAAAAATAATGATACGTACGATGTAACAATGAATGATAAACAGAGACTGAGATATAATTTTGCAAATGAAAAACCATGACTGGGTGTACTATTACAGTTAAATCAGAGAACTCAAAACAACAGAAATAGCCTCATTACGTCTCAACCGAATAAGCGCATAGTCTAAACATGATTTCTAACATGAATCACAACTCGGGTAATCAAATAAGGGAAAACACGGATATAACAGGATATGATAACAGAACAAGTCTGGTACTAGTCTAAAAGTCAACTTGAATCATAATTACCCCGGTGCACGCAACAAGTCTGGTACTAGTCTAAAAGTCAACTTGAATCATAATTACCCCGGTGCACGCCCACACGCCCGCCATCTAGCATGTGCTTCACCCCAACACATCACAAATAACATAGTTTCCAGGGATAATTACCCTCAAATCTAAGTTTAAATGTTACTCACCTCGATCAAACCAAATCTAATACCGAGCAAGCCAAACAACACTCTGGAAACACCATCCCGAGAAAATCAACCTCTTAGCGGCTTGAACTAGCCAAAAGCAACTCAAAATCATCAACTAATGCCAAAGGAAACAAACTGTAACGATAACTTGTGATAAAAAGAACCAAAATCTCGATATATATGCATTTACCCGGCACATCCGCATTTGCGGACAAAATTATTGCACCTGCGGCGTCGCTTTTGCGAACAGAACCTCGCTTCTGCGAGATACAAACATAATCCTGACCTCATGCACCTGCGGAAGAAATCCGCTTCTATGACATCGCAGGTGCGAGGCTTGCACCGCATCTACGCCAACTCGCTTCCGCGCCAAAACAATCTCCGCATTTGCAGACTTCGCCCCCAGCTCAAAATTACGCTTCTGCTACCAGTGCCACATATGCGGCTCCGCACCTGCGCCCAAGGTTGCGCTGGTGCGGTCACACCAGATCTTTGCCCAAACCAGCATCAACCAACATGTTCCCAAATAATCTGAAACTCACCCGAGCCCCTCGAGACCCAGTCCGAACATACCAACAAGTCCCAAAACGTAACTCAAACCTACTTGAGGCCTCAAATCCCGCATAACAACATCAAAACCACGGATCGCGCCTCAAATCAAGCTGAATGAACTTATGAACTTCCAACTTTCAAGACTTGTGCCGAAGCATATCAAATCAACTCGGAATGATCTTAAATTTTGAACATAAGTTCTAAATGACATAACAATCCTATTCCAACACCCGGAACAACAGTCTAAAACTGATATCATCAAAGTTAACTCCCGATCAAACCTATGTACTTTCCAAACCTTCAAATTGTCAACTTTCGCCAATTATGGCCAAAAGCTTCTAGAAGCCTCCTAATGCAAATTCGAGCATATGCCCAAGTCCAGAATCACCGTCCGGACCTAACGAATCATCAAAACTTCGATCCGTGGTCAAATGCACAAAAGCCAAACTTGGTCAACTCTTCCAACTTAAAACTTCTAAAATGAAAATCATTCTTCCAAATAAATTATGAATCACCCAAAAACCAAAACCGACGATACACACAAGTCATAATGCATCATACGAAGCTACTCATGACCTCAAACCACCGAAAAAGAGTACAAATGCTCAAAGCGACCGGTCAGGTCATTACACTCTCCCCCACTTAAACATACGTTCGTCCTCGAACGTGCCCAGAGTCGTTCCAAAGCCGTTGAATCACTGTATAAACTCACCATACACATATATGTGGGTGATCCCACATCACCCGATCCATATAAGCCTGACAACACAACCTAACTAAAGATCCTTGCGTCTACCTCAGCCCACAAATCTTAGAATCCAATCTCCAACATCCAGAACCCATCATACAACAATAGAACTTGGAGTGGAACCGGGGCGCCGGGGAAGGTGTTGCCCACGACCCCTGTACAGAACCGTTGTTGCCGCTGCAAGGGATAGAATTTCGACGAGCCCGCGTAAAGAGAGGGGAGAGAAGATAGAGGGTGAAGCCCTCTTTTGCAGTTGCTGCTAGGGCAGCGAGACTTATCCAATGAAAAGGGGACAGGGGTAGGAGAGGAGGGATAAGGGAGGAGAAAAGGGGAAGAATAAGAAGAAGGGAAAAGATGGTGAGAGGGGAAGTGGTGGGGGGAGGGGGCAAAAGCGACAAGGAAGAATATAGGAGAGAGAAGAGGGGGGAAAGAAGAAAAAGGGAAAGGTGTGTGTGGGTGGGGGGTGGGTGGGGGGGGGG
>ML265974.1:70166-80280 GCA_005239495.1 Nicotiana undulata | reverse complement strand
TGACGAACTAACATTTTATTTCGTGTTAAATGATTATAAGTTGCTATTGCAAGATATACGTTGGCTGGCCTAGCGGGTTCAACGTTAGGCGCAGTCACGGCCTAAAAGGTGGGAATTTGGGTCGTGACATCGTCAGTGCGGTTATAAGTTTATAATGAGGGAACAGGATGCCAAGTGTTTAGGGTTCCGAAATTTGGACCCGTGAGAAATGTGGATATTCTGAAGTTCGGTACCTCGTGGAGATTATTGGCTAAAGCCTGGTGTGAAAGTGGTCATTTTTGTTGTGTTGTTACTTGCCTTTCCTTTATCTGTGATCACCGAATTTAAACTGTGTTCCATTCATTTTACAGTGTCATAATTTTTTGTATTCCGCTATTAGTTGTTGCTTTTCCTTTCTTACTGCAATAGTCGTATTATTTGTCATTATGCGTAGTCTTATTATATAGATCTCATACTCTGTTATTTCTACACTTATTCTTGTTCAGGTTATTTAGTCCAGTAGGTGTCTTGACTGTTCCTCGTCACTACTCCACTGAGGTTAGTCTTGATACTTGCTAGGTACCGTTGTGGTGAACTCATACTACACTTCTGCATATTTTTGTGCAGATTCAGGTATTGTGGAGTCAGTTGGTCCTTAGCTAGTTTTACACATCTTGCGGTGGAGACTCAAGGTAAACCTACTGCTACGTTCGCAAGCTTCGTGGTCACCTTCTGATTTTGTATTTACAATGTTTACTCTTTTTTCGAAACAATTGTATTTAGAGGTTTTCATGCAAACTCCGTAGAGCTTATGACTTGTACTGCCGGTTTTGGGATTGTAAAATTGTACAATGAATTCTATTTAGAAATTGTCATATGTTAGTTTAAAGATTATTTATATTCAGTTAATGTCAGGCTTACATAGACCCTAAGACTAGTTGCCATCACAACACCCAACGGAGGAAATTTTTTATCATGACACGTATCATGCACACAAGTGAGAAAACGTGAATACAACAAAGTAAAGTTTGTTCCTGAATTAGTACCAAAAGTTATTTTGAACACTATTGATTGTCAATCCCCTGCGATGACAGCAAAATTTGACGAGCACAAAACACAACATAAAATCTTCAACGAGGGTTCGATTTAAATTGAATCTTCGACAGTTATCCTCTTCGGCAGTCTCATCAGCAGCTCTAAAGGATGCGTCAATTGCTAACCGTGCAACTTGTTCTATATGTTGTGCTGCCTCTCTTGCAGCTAAGTCCACTCCACCATTGTTGTTCTTTTCCATGTGTTCTTGGGGTAAAGGTTGCCTCAAATGTTTTTCGGTGAATCCTCTTTCTTTTCTCAATTGTCGCATGTGTTTCTCCAACTCTAATTCGTAGGGTATTACTTCCTTTGAAGAAGATAGAGTCATACACCAAGAAGTTAGACATGTATCCTGCACACAAGTGAGAAGACGTGAATACATCAAAGTAAAATTAGTTCTTGAATTAGTACCAAAAAATATTTTGAACACTATTGATTTTCAATCCCCGACAACAACGCCAAAATTTGACGAGCGTAAAACTCAACAAAAAATTATTGCTAGCTGGTCAGAGATAATATAGTTAAATTATCGTCTCCACGTGGATTGGATTTAAACATTGTTCAAATAATATTTAATTAATTACTATCGAGGAAAATTAACACTTTATCGAATGATTATCAACTACGATTAACCGCTAAATTAACCAATTACCAATTGATCACGAAAGGCAACAATTGAGCAACAAAGAGATATCAGCGAGAGAAATAAGGGTTATTGACTAGACAGGTGCAAGACAACTGACTCAGGATCCAATTCTTGAATTAGTTCACTCTATAATACTATTGATTCTCACAAATTCAATAGATAATCGAATTATACTTGAAGTTAATTTTTCTCTTTCGATTAAACATTAATTTAAGTAATTAATCCAACTGAAGCACAACGAACAATTGCAACGAATAAAATGACGGATATAATTTAAAGGCTAACTTCTCACAAATATTTTCCTATTTTCTAGTTCGATAAATAATTCAAGCGTCTCTTTCGATTACTTAGTTGAATCACGAATTTAAACAAGAGCATAAGATGTAAAGAAATTTACTGTAAAGCTCCTCTTTCGATTAAGCAAAATATTAAATAACTATACTATATGATTTATCCCTCCATCAATTAATTCAAATAACTATGAAGAATTGAATCCCTATCAATTTCTCTGTACACCACATCCATCAACACCCTAAGGGAAATTACTCCATAGCAAAAATAATTATTTCACTTAAGGTTAAAAACATAGAAAACATCAACGCTAATGATTCGATACAAACTCCTGTATTGCACCGATTGTTGGTTGAAATCTTGATGAATTTTTGTGTCTCCTTGCCTTAGTTGCTTCTCAAATATTTCGTAGGTCAAAAGTCCCTTCATAATCGTGTTTTTTATGTCTTTATATCGTGTATACGCGGGTCCAGATGGAACAACCCTTTCCAAACCGAAACAGGAAATAATTCTATAATTTTTTGCAGGCGCGGCACGCCTTGCGTCACACCATGCGGCGTGTATGTGAGAATTTTCAGAGGCCTTGTCAATCGCCTATCAAGCAGATTTACACTACTGCGTCACGCCTCGCGGCGCCCCATACGGTGCGGGGTGCAATTTTCTTAGAGTAAATTTTTCGTGCACTTTTGATATCCCAACTTGGTCCTTGACCCTCGAACGCAATCCCGGTTTAGTTCTTTGGGATTTTACTTAGATTTCAAAGCTCCAAATTGTTCGATTTAGCTTCAAATTATCTTTTAACTCGGAATCACTTCTTGCAAGGCATAAAACATGTAATAAGTACATTTCACTATCATTTAAGCTCAAACACATATAAAGTGCAGTAGTTAGAGTACAAAACACGGCTAAAATACGGGTTTCTAGTCTACCATCAAACACCAAAAAAATCAAAAAATCCGAGATTGAATTTTTTTACTTTTGTTGGCTTGGTTTGTAAATTTAAAAATCCGACACAATTATTTTGATTTGTTAATTGAATAATCCGAATCAACCTGACCTATTTGTCATGACCCCATATCCGCCTAGTCGTGATGACACCTAACCTTAATGCTAGGTTAGCTAAACATACAGCAAGGTAAACAAAAAATGATAGATTATTCATAACAAGAAATAAATAACTGAATTCCATATAACCTAAGGACCGGTAGTACAAGTTACGAACGACTATGAAAGATATTACAAATTCGGTTTAAGAAAAGATAAATCATTTGTTTGAGATTTACTTAAACAAAAATATAAATTCTAAACTAACGCAAACAAATGGTAGTTTGTCTGGAATGCTGATATGCCTCCAATGCCAGGCTCCGTCTTCCATGCTACGCAACTCCAAGATTTGCACGCAAGATGCAGAAGTATAGTATGAGTATAATCGACTCCATTTACCCAGTAAATATCTTGACTAACCTCGGTGAAGTAGTGACGATGCTTTTTATTAAAAGATACTCATTGACATCACCCGTGCCGTTGAATTGCAATAGAAACAACACTAGAACATAACAGAAAAGAGTACAATAACAAATATGCGAAGCAGTAAATGATTACTAGAAGAAATTACGGCCAGTTTCCTCAATGTCACAACCAAATTCTTTTCTTAAAGACATAAGCCTCAAACAAAAATAGTAAATTCACGAACTTTTATATTTTGAGGAATGTACTCGAGATATCAAATCAAATGACACGACAACACCCTTCGTGCATTTATCTCATCCTCACCAGATACAAGAATGTATGTCAAATCAAATGGCATGGCAACACCCTTCATGCATTCATCTCATCCTTACTGTAACGACCCGGTCTGTCGTTACGTAAAACCTGCATTATAATTGTTGTTATTGACTTGATATAGATTTGTTATACTGTATTTGATGTATTAGAGTGATAGGCTTGAAATCGAATGGTTGTAGTGAGAGTTTAGTCAATTAGCCTTTAAAAATAGCCTTAAAATGGGAAAGGTCAACTAAGGGTTGACTTATTGGTAAACGAACTCAGAATGCAAATTTTATGGTTTGAATAGCTTCGTTAGGTGATTTGAGACTTAGGAGTATATTCAGAATAATTTTGTGATGTCTGGTGTAGAATTAGGCTTGAATTGGCGAAAATTAGTTTTTGGCGATTTCCGGTCGGCAGTGGAAAATAGGCTATCGGGGTCGGAATGGAATTCCAACAGTTGGAACAGGTTCCTAATGTCATTTTGGATGTGTATGCAAAATTTCAGGCCAATCGGAGTTGATTTGGATAGTTTTGGCATCGTTCGTGATTTTTAGAAATATCAAAGTTCTTAGGCTTGAATCCGATGTAATTTGGTGTTTTGATGTTAGTTTTGGTGTTCCGAGAGTGCAAATAAGTTTGAATGATCATATGTGAGGTGTTGGTATGTTTGGTTGGGGTCCCGAGGGGCTCGAGATTGATTTCGGGTGATTCACGGACCCATTTGGACTTATAAACATAGCTGGTTTTCTGGTGTTTCTGCACAAGTGCTTTACCCTATGCGAACGCGGAGATAGGCTCGCGTTCGCATAGAGGAAGTTTGGGGGCAGGGACTTTTGTTCTATGCATTTGCGACTGGGCAAGTGTGAACGCGGAGAGTAGGTGGACTGGGCATCGCGGACGCGGGCGTAGGGGTGCGTTCGCATAGGGTATCAGTGCTGAGGAACCCCCCAGGCCATTTGGTCTATGCGTTCGCGGACCTGGGGGTGCGAACGCGAAGGTTTTTCTGGGCAAGGCAATGTGAACAAGGCCTAGGGACCGCGATCGCGAAGGGTAATGAAGGCTGGTCAACGCGAGCGCGGCCCGTTGACCACGAACGCATAGAGTAAAGGCCTGGGCAATTAAATAATAACCCTTACGCGACTTAAACTTTATTTCCACCATTTTTTACGGACTAAGAGCTTTGGTGGCGACTTGAAGAGGGAAATCCTTGTTCTTCATAGAGGTAAGTGTTCTAATCATTAAACTCGATTATGGGTGATTATAGAGCATAAAACCAGTGTAAATTCATGGAAAATCAGTAGAAAAATTGGGTTTTAGGGCTTGAGATTATGAGACCTTCAAGGGTCGATTTGAGGGGTCAAACGAACTCCGATTTTGGTTTTCTTTATATGTACGGACTCATGAGAGGACGAAGAACATTTTGGTATAAAAATTTCTGAGTTTCATAACGCGGGCCTGGGGGTCGAGTTTTGACCGGTTTCAGATTTTTGAGTTAAACTTGATATCATTCGATTGGAAATTGTTCCTTAAGCACATATTGATGGAAACAAATCTGAACTTGGTAGATTTGGAGCCTTCAGAGGTTGATTCGAGAGGCAAGCGCATTGCGGAATAATTCCGGGCTAGTTTTGAGGTAAGTATTGTCCTTAAATCATGTCCTGAGGGTATGAAACCCCGGACTATGCACCCTTTCACGGGTTTTGAAATGAAAAGGTGGACACTTTAGAAACATCTTCCTATTTAGGTGAATATTGAGTTGCGAAACCGATTTTTAAGCCTTTTCTCAACTAGTATTTATATATTATGATATGTTTTGGGATGTAAGCCATGTTTGGGGCCTAGTGCCGATCTGTTTACCCCTTGGGGGATGTTTTACTATTTTCCTCACTGGTATGTTAAGATTTTTCACTCAGTCTTTTCTGTGAAAATGTTTTGACACTCAGAGTATTTTGATACTACTTCTTGAAAAATGAAACACTGTTTTGGGTCGAGAACCCGGTATATTATGGCCTAAAGGGATAATTGAGAGTGTCTGACTGAGTGACGTTGCTGGCCTATATTGTGAGGATGTTATGATATGAGTGAGGCTGCTGGCCTACATTGTGAGGATGATATGATATGAGTGAGGTTGCGGGCCTATATTGTGTGTGTTTATGCCATGTTGTGGCTTATTATGGCGCTTGGGCTGTAGGAGCCCCTCCGGAGTTTGTAACACACACCCTGTGAGCGCCGATACCAATTGTGAGGCTGACTGATAGGCAGAGTGATTGTGAGGTTGCCTGATTGGCTGATACTGAAAGAAATTGTTATGAGAAATGATTATGGCCCGAGGGACAGTTTTATAAAGATTTTTACTGAGTTTTCAAACTATGATTTACTTCGTGTTCAAACTGGTTTTCACTAAGAATTTTATTGAGATATACTGATATTGTACTTGTTTTCAAAGGATTTCTGGAAACTGATTTCGAACTTATTATTTGATGAATACTACGTGGTGACTTGGTGTTTTACTGGTTTGTGGAATTGTGTACATGTTCTGTGTGTTTATATTACTCAGACTGTGATTTATTTTCATTACTACTGAGTTGGCGTACTCATAAAGTCTTCCTGTGCCTCTGTGCAGAGATCGAGGTACTAGCTCGCAGCAGTATCTGACGCAGGTGCGATAACAGCATTTCACGATTTCGAGGTAGCTGTCCAGCGTCCACAACTTCTCCATTTCCCTTCCTTATTTAGTCTTAGCATTTTATTCAGAGACATATATTATAGTTTTAGCAGAGTTAGATTTCTTTATTCTTAGATGCTCATGACTATTGACTCCAGTTCTGGGAGGTTGTTTAGAGTGGTTTATTTCGTTAGTGGGAGCGTTAGACTTATGTAATTTATTTCTTTATTATGACTGTTGTTTATTGTTATATTGTGAACTGTTATAATTTAATAAATGCATAGTAAAGTGATGGTCGGCTAGCCTAGTTCCACGATAGGCGCCATCACGACCTGTTAGGATTTTGGGTCGTGACAAGTTGGTATCAGAGCCCTAGGTTACTTAGGACTCAATGGTCATGAGCAGGTTTAGTAGAGTCTTGCGGATTGGTACGAAGACGTCTGTACTTATCTTCGAGAGGCTGCAGAACCTTTAGTAAACACCTCTATTTTCTTGAACTCTTTCATGCCAATCTATTAATTCTTGAAATCTAAACTTACGTTGTTTGATTCTCTCACAGATGGTGAGGACATGCAATACCGATCAGGGTGACCAGGCACCAGCCAGACCCACAAGGGGTCGAGGCCATGGTAGAGGTAGGGGACCAGCTCAGGCAGAAGCCGGGGTGGTACCACAGGATCCCCCTATCGTTCACGATCAGGTTCCAGTCGATGGCGCTTCAGCGAGACAGGCCCAGGCACCTGAAGTGCATATTGTTATTCCGGGTCTTCAGGAGACCCTAACTTAGATATTGACGGTGTGTTCTAGTTTGGCTCAAGCAGTTGCTATGTCTACTACTGCCACTGCAGCTCAGGCTGGGGGAGGCAATCAGACCCCAGCTGCCCGGACACCTAAGCAGGTTGTATGGGGTATTCAGGCACCAGGAGCAGCCCTAGTTCAGCCGGTTGCTCCAGCTCAGGCTTTTGTGGTCGCTGTTATGCCTCAGGATGAGCAGCGTAGGTTGGAGAGGTTTAGCAGACTTAAGCCTCCGACATTCAGTGGTACAGAGGGTGAGGATGCCCAAGGTTTTCTGGATAAATGCCAGAGGATACTACGTACCGCGGGTATTTGGAGACTAGTGGGGTCTCGTTTGTTACATTTCAGTTTGCGGGTGCTGCTTTTACTTGGTGAGAGTCATTCGAGAGGCGTAGGCCGGTTGGTTCAGCACCTCTCACCTGGCAGCAATTTTCCACGATATTTTTGGAGAAATATGTTCCTCAGTCCCACAGAGAGGAGCAACGTAGGCAGTTTGAGCACCTGCGCCAGGGAGAATTATCAGTCACCTAGTACGAGATGAGGTTTTCCGAGTTAGCCAGACATGCGTCTGAGATTGTCCCTACTGACAGGGAGAGGATTAGGAGGTTTGTAGATGGTCTCTCGTATTAGCTTCGGATTTTGATGACCAGAGAGAGGGTGTCTGGAGTCACATTTGAGCAGGTTGTTGATATTTCTCGGGATATTGAGTCAGTGCGTAGGCAGGATCGGGAGGAAAGAGAGATCAAGAGGCCTCGGGGATCAGGTAATTTCAGTGGTGCTCCTTCTAGAGGGCAGTTTCAGCCTAACAGAGGTCATTCATTTAGACCTCCACAGTCAGTTCGTCCAGCGTACAGTGGTGTATCGTCGGGGCAGGGTCCTCGCAATGCTCATCAGGGACGTTCATCTTTTAGTGCCCTTCCAGCTCAGAGCTCCGCCCGAGCATCATCTTATCAGGGTTCTTCTATGTATGGTTCATCTGGTGGTTATCACGGTGGCAGGGGTTTTCATCAATTTTCATCTCCCGCTCCAGGTAATTGTTATGAGTGTGGGGCATTCGGACATGAGTGGAGGCAGTGTCCCCGTCGTCCTATTAGTTCAGCTCGGGAGAGGGTTCAGCCCATCGGCTTTAGCCCCTGTTATTTCACCACCTACCCAGGCCGCTAGAGGTGGTGGCAGGCAGCTAGAGTCCGTCCTAGAGGGGGAGGTCGAGCAGGTGGAGGCCAGCCACGTATTTATGCACTTCCGGCTAGGTTTGATGCTATGGCGTCAGATGCAGTGATTACAGGTACTATTTCAGTTTGTCACAGTGATGCTTTGGCTTTATTTGACCCTGGTTCCACGTACTCTTATGTCTCATCCTATTTTGATCATTTTATGAATATGCCCCGTGAGTCTCTAGTTACTTCTGTTCATGTTTCGACTCCGGTGGGTGATACTATTGTTGTGGACCGTGTGTACTGGTCGTGTCATATATCTATTGGGGGTATGGAGACCCGAGTGGACTTGATGTTACTGAGTATGGTAGATTTTGAAGTAATTCTGGGCATAGATTGGTTATCCCCATGTCATGCGATCCTTTATTGTCACGCTAAGACCGTTACCTTAGCTATGCCCGGAGTTCCGAGAGTTGAGTGGAGGGGGTCTATAGAGCACATGCCTAGCAGAGTTATTTCTTATTTAAAGGCTCAACGTATGGTTGTGAAAGGGTGTGAATCTTATCTTGCGTTTGTGAGGGATGTTAGTAGTGAGACTCCATCTGTTGATTCTGTTCCCGTAGTCCGTGATTTTCTGGATATATTTCCTGCAGACCTGCCAGATACTCATCCTATCTCTATTCCACCTTACCGTATGGCACCAGCAGAGTTGAAGGAATTAAAAGAGCAGCTTCAGGAACTCTTAGATAAGGGGTTCATTCATTCTAGTGTATCACCTTGGGGTGCGCCGGTGTTGTTTGTGAAAAAGAAGAATGGCTCGATGCGCATGTGTATTGATTATAGACAGTTGAATAAGGTTACGGTGAATAATCATTATCCGTTGCCTCGTATTGATGACTTATTTTATCAGCTTCAGGGAGCTAAGGTATTCTCCAAGATCGACTTGAGGTCGGGGTATCATCAGTTGAAGATTCGGGATTCTCATATTCCGAAGACGGCTTTCAGGGCCAGATACAGTCATTATGAGTTTCTTGTTATGTCATTTGGGCTGACCAATTCCCCAGCAGCATTCATGTAATTGATGAATAGCGTGTTCCATCCCTATCTTGATACTTTCGTTATTGTATTAATTGATGACATCCTGGTTTATTCTCGTAGTCAGGAAGAGCATGCTCAGCACTTGAGAATCGTGTTGCAGAGATTGAGATAGGAGAAGCTTTATGCAAAATTCTCTAAGTGTGAGTTTTGGCTTGGTTCAGTAGCTTTCTTGGGGCACGTGGTGTCTAGTGAGGGTATTCAGGTTGATCCGAAGAAGATTGAGGCGGTGCAGAGTTGGCCTAGACCGTCTTCAGCTACAGAGATTCGGAGTTTCCTTGGTCTGGCGGGTTACTACCGTCGCTTTGTGGAAGGATTTTCTTCTATTGCTTCACCTCTGACAAAATTAACACAGAAGGGTGTTCTATTCAGATGGTCCGATGAATGTGAGGAGAGATGTCAAAAGCTCAAGTCAGCATTAACCACAACTCCACTATTAGTGTTGCCTACTGGTTCGGGTTCTTATACGGTTTAGTATGATCCTTCTAGAGTTTGCTTGGGAGCGGTGTTGATGCAGGACGGTAGGGTGATTTCCTACGCGTCGAGGCAGTTGAAGGTGCACGAGAAGAATTATCCAGTGCACGATCTTAAGTTAGCTGCCATTGTCCATGCCCTGAAGATTTGGCG
>ML265974.1:52225-70136 GCA_005239495.1 Nicotiana undulata | reverse complement strand
TTGTATCATCCGGGGAAGGCCAATGTGGTGGCCGATGCCTTGAGTCGCAGAGCCGAGAGTTTGGGAAGTCTAGCTTATCTTTCAGCAGTAGAGCGACATTTAGCCCTTGATGTTCAGGATTTAGCGAATCAATTAGTGAGATTGGACTTGTCAGACCCTCCACGAGTGATAGCTAGCATGGCTTCCCGGTCTTCTTTATTTGATCAGATTAAGGCACGACAATATGATGACCGGCACCTATTGGTTCTTCAGGATAGAGTTCGTCGGGGTGATGCTAGAGATGTGACTATTGGTGATGATGGGTTTATGAGGATGCAGGGCCATATTTGCGTGCCCAACATGGATGGTATTCGAGAGTTGATATTAGCAGAGGCTCACAGTTCGCGGTATTCTATACATCCGGGTGCCGTGAAGATGTATCAGGATCTGAAACAACATTATTGGTGGAGGCGGATGAAAAGGGATATTGTTGAGTAGGTAGCACGGTGTCTCAACTGCCTGCAGGTCAAGTATGAGCACCAGAGACCAGGTGGTTTGCTTCAGAGGTTAGATATTCCAGAGTGGAAATGGGAAAGGATTACTATGGACTTTGTAGTTGGACTTCCACGGACTTCGAAGGGTTTTGATGCTATTTGGGTCGTGGTGGATAGATTGACCAAGTCCGCGCATTTCATTCCTGTCAGTACTACTTATACTTCAGAACGGTTAGCGGGTATTTAAATTGAGGAGATTGTCCGGTTACATGGAGTTTCGGTTTCTATTATTTCTGACAGAGGTGCTCAGTTCACATCTCAGTTTTGGAAAGTCGTACCGAAAGGTATGGGTACTGATGTAGAGTTGAGCACTGCATTTCACCCTCAGACCGACGGGCAGTTGGAACGAACTATTCAGATATTGGAGGATATGTTACGGGCTTGTGTGATTGATTTTGGTGGTTCATGGGATCAGTTTCTGCCTTTAGAGGAGTTTGCATATAATAAGAGCTATCAGTCCAGTGTTCAGATTGCCCCGTATGAGGCTTTATATGGTAGGAGGTGTAGATCTCCGGTTGGTTGGTTCGAGCCTGGTGAGGCTAAGTTATTGGGCACAGACTTGATTCAGGATGCGTTGGAAAAGGTGAAGTTGATTCAGGAGCGACTTCAGGATGTGTCGTTTATGGAAGGTGAGAAGGTACTGCTAAAAGTATCACCCCTGAAGGGTGTTATGAGGTTCGGAAAGAGAGGAAAGCTGAGTCCTCGGTTTATTGGTCCTTTTGAGGTGCTTCAGAAGGTTGGAGAGGTGACTTAGAGACTTGCCTTGCCACCCAGCTTGTCGAGTGTTCATCAGGTGTTTATGTGTCGATGCTCAGAAAATACGTTGGTGATCCGTCTCATGTGTTAGACTTCAGCACCGTTCAGCTCGAGGGTGATATGTCATATGAAGTGGAGCAAGTAGCAATCTTGGCTCGTGAGGTCAGAAAGCTGAGATCTAAGGAGATAGCATCATTGAAGGTGCAGTGGAGAGGTTAGCCAGTAGAGGAGGCTACTTGGGAGACCAAGCGGGAGATGCTGAGCAAATATCCTCACTTGTTTGAGACTCCAGGTATGTTTCTAGACTCGTTCGAGGACGAACGTTTGTTTAAGAGGGGGAGAATGTAACGACCTGGTCTGTCATTACGTAAAACCTGCATTATAAGTGTTGTTATTGACTTGATATAGATTGGTTACACTGTATTTCATGTATTAGAGTGATAGGCTTGAAATCGAATGGTTGTAGTGAGAGTTCATTCAATTAGCCTTTAAAAATAGCCTTGAAATGGGAAAAGTCATCTAAGTGTTGACTTATTGGTAAACGACCTCAGAATGCAAATTTTATGGTTCGAATAGCTTCGTTAGGTGATTTGGGACTTAGGAGTATGTTCAGAATAATTTTGTGATGTACGGTGTAGAATTAGGCTTGAATTGGCGAAAATTAGTTTTTGGCGATTTCCGGTCGGCAATGGAAAATAGGCTATCGGGGTCGGAATGGAATTCCGACAGTTGAAACAGGTTCGTAATGTCATTTTGGATGTGTATGCAAAATTTCAGGCCGAATGGAGTTGATTTGGATAGTTTCGGCATCGTTGGTGAATTTTAGAAATATCAAAGTTCTTAGGCTTGAATCCGATGTAATTTTGTGTTTTGATGTTAGTTTTGGTGTTCCGAGAGTGCAACTAAGTTTGAATAATCATATGTGAGGTGCTGGTATGTTTGGTTAGGGTCCCAAGGGGCTCAGGATTGATTTCGGGTGATTAACGGACCCATTTGGACTTAAAAACATAAATGGTTTTCTGGTGTTTTTGCACAAGTGCTTTACCCTATGTGAAAGCGGAGGTAGGCTCGCGTTCGCATAGAGGAAGTTTGGGGGCAGCGACTTCTGTTCTATGTGTTCGCGACTCGGCAAGTGCGAACGCGGAGAGTAAGTGGACTGGGCATCGCGGACGCGGGCGTAGAGGTGCGTTCGCGTAGGGTATCAGTGCTGAGGAACCCCCGGACCATTTGGTCTATGCGTTCACGGGCCTGGGGGTGCGAACGCGAAGGTTTGTCTGGGCAAGGCAGTGCGAACACGGCCTAGGGACCGCGATCGCAAAGGGTAATGAAGGCTGGTCAACACGAAGGCGGCCCGTTGACCGCGAACGCATAGAGTAAAGGCCTTGGCAGTTAAATAATAACCCTTCCGCAACTTAAACCTTATTTCCACCATTTTTGTACAGACTAAGAGCTTTGGGGGCAATTTTTGAAGAGGGAAATCCTTGTTCTTCATAGAGGTAAGTGTTCTAATCATTAAAACTCGATTATGGGTGATTATAGAGCATAAAACCAGTGTAAATTCATGGAAAATCAGTAGAAAATTTGGGTTTTAGGGGTTGAGATTATGAGTCCTTCAAGGGTCGATCTGAGGGGTCAAACGAACTCCGATTTTGGTGTTCTTTATATGTATGGACTCGTGAGATAACGAAGAATATTTTGGTATAAAAATTTCTGAGTTTCAGGATGCGGGCCCGGGGGTCGAGTTTTGACCGCTTTCGGATTTTTGAGTTAAACTTGATATCTTTCGATTGGAATTGTTCCTTAAGCACATATTGATGATAAAAGTCTGAACTTGGTAGATTTGGAGCCTTCATAGGTTGATTCGAGAGGCAAGCGCATTGCGTAATAATTTCGGGCTAGTTTTGAGGTAAGTATTGTCTTTAAATCTTGTCCTGAGGGTATGAAACCCCGGACTATGCATCCTTTCACGGGTTTTGAAATGAAAAGGTGGACACTTTAGAAACATCTTCCTATTTAGGCGAATATTGAGTTGCGAAACCGATTTTTAAGCCTTTTCTCAACTAGTATTTATATATTATGATATGTTTTGGGCTGTAAGCCATGTTTGGGGCCTAGTGCCGATCTGTTTACCCCTTGGGGGATGTTTTACTATTTTCCTCACTGGTATGTTAAGATTTTTCACTCAGTCTTTTCTGTGAAAATGTTTTGACACTCAGAGTATTTTGATACTACTTCTTGAAAAATGAAACACTGTTCTGGGTCGAGAACCCGGTATATTATGGCCTGAAGGGAAAATTGAGAGTACCTGACTGAGTGAGGCTGCTGGCCTATATTGTGAGGATGTTATGATATGAGTGAGGTTGCTGGCCTACATTGTGAGGATTATATGATATGAGTGAGGTTGCGGGCCTATATTGTGTGTGATTTATGTCATGTTGTGGCTTATTATAGCGCTTGGGCTGTAGGAGCCCCTCCGGAGTCTGTAACACACCCCAGTGAGCGCCGGTACCAATTGTGAGGCTGCCTGATGGGCAGAGTGATTGTGAGGTTTCCTGATGACAGAGTGATTGTGAGGTTGCCTGATGGGCTGATACTGAAAGAAATTGTTACGAGAAATGATTATGGCCCGAGGGGCAGTTTTATGAAGATTTTTACTGAGTTTTCAAACTATGATTTACTTCGTTTTCAAACTGGTTTTGCACTGAGAATTTNTGGCGTACTCATAAAGACTCCATGTGCATCTGTGCACAGATCCATGTACTAGCTCGCAGCAGTAGATGACGCAGGTGCGATAACAACATTTCACGGGATTTCGAGGTAGCTGTCCAGCGTCCACAACTTCTTCATTTCCCTTCCTTATTGAGTCTTAGCATTTGATTCAGAGTTATATATTATAGTTTTAGCAGAGTTAGATTTATTTATTCTTAGATGCTCATGACTATTGACTCCAGTTCTGGGAGGTTGTTTAGAGTGGTTTAGTTCATTATTGGGAGTGTTAGACTTATGTAATTTATTTCTTTATTATGACTGTTGTTTATTGTTATATTGTGAACTATTATAATTAAATAAATGCGTAGTAAAGTGATGGTCGGCTAGCCTAGTTCCACGATAGGCGCCATCACGGTTTGTTAGGATTTGGGGTCGTGACACTTACCAAGCATAATTATAACAATACAACCATGTGAAAGAAATGTCAATAACAATAACGACAAAGAGCAAAGTGCATAGGTAGCATTAATGAACAAAGCAATACATATGGACAACGATAACATACTAGGTTGGAGACATATAAATATTAATAGCAACTAAGATAGGAGAACATAAATTTCACTAACTAACATGGTGGAAGTCTTATACGGAAGTGCAACAAATGAGAAATAACATAGAAGTAAATATAACAACCAAGAAGTAAAGCATGATCTTTGTAAGCTAGACAAATAGGAGGCATGAATAAATAACAAAGGCTTATACGAAAGTGCAATAAATAAATAAAAGGCATAGATGTTGATATAACAAGCAAGAAGGAAAACAAGATCTTTATAAACTATACAATTAGAAGGCATGGATAATACAACAACAGATGAGGTAGAGGACAAAGATAGAACAATAACGATACATCACATAGAAAATATAGGTGCAATAGTACTAACAACTCAACAGAAAGGCTTAAATGTATACACAAGGAAAAGATATCAGCACGCCTATCGTCCTCGCCTACATGGAAACACCATTCGTGTCATTGACACATTATAGTATAAAAATAATGGCACGACATCACCATTTTTGCTTTTACTCTCGCCCTCACATTATAATGTATATGAAATGGCACGGCATCACCCTTCGTGCTTTACTCTTTTCATCCCATGATAATGTATATGAAATGGCATGACATCATCGTTCGTGATTTACACTCTTCCTCACCAAGCATATGTATATCAATAACGATCAAGGTAGGAAGCATGAATAATATCAAGGAGAGTGATTAAGAAAATACTCCAAAACAACATCAATCGCAGGTTTCAGGCCACTAACAATTCAATAAACCTCAAGAATCTAATTGTTCAAGTATCTTAACGAATCTCAAAAGTGATCTTCAACTCAAGTATGGAATCCAAATATCTCAAGAATAACGGTCATAGTGATGTATTTGTGATTAGGTATAGTGATGATCGAATTTAGCACATCAATAGTTTCACAAAACTTCGCCAAATTTTAATCAAGTTATAATAATGTAAATCATGATTTCTAGCATTAAACTTCATATTCATATTAATCTAGAAGTCAAGTAAAACATGATGCATGAATGCCACATATTACAACGAGGCATAAATAATCGTTAATCTACCCCCAAACATGATTAACCCTAGTAAATGAATACACGCTCGTTACATCATATATGCATCACTCCCACACGTAGCAAACAATATCAATTAATGAAAAAAAAATCCCCAACAAAGTTAGAAAAGACACTTACCTCATTCGGGATAAGTTCCACAATCCAATACCCTCTTCCATAGAAATAATCCTTAAAACGATCAAAATCTAGTTGATTATCATCTAACGAATTCAAATAAAGCTAAAGGAAACATCCCCAATCAATAAAGGTTCAATCATGGCCAAAATCTCAATAGTCAATAAAAGTCAAACCTGGGCCTGCTTAGTCCAAACCCAAAACTCGGACCAAATCCAATTACCCGTTCATCCTCGAGCCCGGGTATGCAATTTATTTCGAAATTCGACCTCAATTTGAGGTCTAAATCTTTATTTTCCAGAACCCCTAAATTCTACCTAAACACCCCAATTTCTACTTTGAAATTCATAGACTAGATGTTAAAAACTCATGAAAAGTAGTTGAAATTGATTGAAAACTCGTTAAAGATGATTACCAATGAATTTGAGAATAAAATCCTCTTAAAAATCGCCTCTATGGAGTTTAGGGTTGAAAAATGATGCAAAATGAGTTAAGTCCCGACTTTTTCCTCTTTTATCTAGCTGCAGGTATCGCACTTGTTCACAATTGCGAAGCCCGCATTTGCGATACACTTATAGCAAAAGCGACAGTGCATTAGGCCTCCGAAAATTCGCATATGCGACAGCCCCCCCCCCCCCCCTCATGCTCTTTTGCGAACAAAGCTTCACATTTGAAAAGCTAGCCAGCCTTCCTAGTTATTTGCAAATGTGAGAGATACATCGCATTTGCGGAGATCCCACAGTACGCATTTCCGAAGTGTCCATTCCTCAACCCCCTTCGTAGATGTGAGCATTCATTCATAGAAGTGAGGCCCACATTTAATTTGCGGACAGTATACTCGCATTTGGGAGATCTGCAAGTTAACACCAGCAACAACTATGCATCAATTGCCCCAAACTCTTCCGAAACACTTCCAAAAATCACCGTAGCCCCTCGGGTTCAAAACCAAATATGCACACAAGCGTAATAATAACCTATAAACTTGCTCGCTCACTTAAATCACCAAAATAACATCAAACAACAAGAATTTATCATCAAAACTCAAGATTTTCAAGTTAAAACTTATTTTCATAATTTTTCACACAACACACCGAAATGCGCACAGGTCACCCCCGACCCCAACCAAAAAGTGCGTACAAGTTCATAGGAACCTATCAGAATCGTCAAAATACCGATCCGAGAACGTTTACTAAAAAGGTTGACCGTGGTCGGCTCAAGCCTCTTTTAAACTCAAAAATCACATTTTCTTCAAAATATTATGTAAAGACTTTCCGAAAAACGACACGGACCAAGCACACAAATCAATAAACATCAAATAAAGCTATAGGAGGTCTCAGAACACTAAAATTAAACATAGTATTCAATACTATTGGTCAGGTCGTTATATATGTATACCCCTAGTATAAACCAAATATTATATCATAGTATAATATATGGTATGACGAATACTTTACTCTCTTAAATAAAGAAGAAGACCAATATGTACAATAAATCGCCTTGCAATTAAGCTGACATTTTGTTTGAAAAATTTATTATGGAGTATAAGAATTAGCTTGAGGTGTGTTGATAAGTGGGGATTTTGACTACCTATTAGCGCCTTTTAGCTTTTGTTTTAGTCCAAAAGTGCTTAATTGGGTTCCCGAAAACTGATGAAATGTACGTAATTACAGGAATATTGGAAGATGGGCTCCCGAGATGAAATCCAACTCAAGAAAGAGTAATTTGAACTCAAGAAAAAAAAGCAAGCACAAAAGCTCAAAGTGTAGACCGCAGAATATCATCTGCGGCCGCAAGATGTGAAGAAAGTCCATCAGAAAATGTTGAAAAGTGCATACCACGCATAAATTGTGTGGCCAGAGAAGCTGGGTCAGAGCAAAAGTTCAGAGAACCAGCACCTCCAGTCCAACACAAGTGCGGACCGCAAAATTATTATGCGGTCGTAGAATAAGAGTGATGCGGCTTCAGACACAGTTATGCGGACCGCAAAAGAACAAGGTGCAGTCGTAAACACAATTGTGTGGACCACAGAAAGAGGGCAGTGCGGCCGCAGTTCATTATTATGCGGCCGCATATTTCTAACCTTATGAAGCTGGAGTAATTTACGGGTCCGCCCATGAAATTGTGCGGCCGCAGAATCTTCGAAAGGGCATTTTTGTTCGAAAATTCTAGCCCTGTATAATTAGAAGAGTTTAAATTTTTTAGGTTAACTTTTGACATCAGCATCCACACTAGACGGTTTCTTTTGCTCCTTTTAGTAGTTTTGCCATTTTCAACTCTTTGAATATTGATTTAATAATTTTAATTATCAATATGGGTTTAACTATCATTTCTTCTTCTTTTTCTTCCAATTTAAGCATGAGTAGCTAGATTTTCACTAGGGTTATGACCCAACCCTAGTGTGTAAACTTAATGAGTTTTGATTTATTGCTTGTTTATGATTGGGTGTTGATTATCTAACCTTGTTCTTGCTTTTAATTGAAGAATTAATGGTTGCTAACATTATTTCATGCCTATTTGACATGGTCTCTACTTGAGAAAGAGAGACTTAGTCTAGGAAAACTTGGCTAGCAAGAAATTGGGTCAATCGGAAGATTGATAAGCCCAATTAAAAAGTTGAACCTAGAGATAGTAAAACTTGACTTGAGTTTCTTATCAACTATTGTGTTCAATACCCATTTGGACTTGGGAAAACTCACTCTCTAACCGAGAGGTAGTGAGTGAGTACTTGAGTGTTGATAGCTATAATACACCCCGACCAATAAAACAAGTTTTAAAGTTTACAACCCATTAGGAAAACACCTAGGTGAAAGTCGCAGCCCTAGGCCTTTTATATCATTTGAAAAATAACCGAAAACAATTTCCTAGTTTCTTTCTTTAAATCGAAATCGTAGTTTAAATTAGATTTTCAAACAAAACCAAAAATTATGGAAGTGCAAATTTAGATTTACAAACTCACGTGCTAAGGTATATACTACTAACACCCATTTATACAACTCCATGTAGAATTCGACCTTGACTCTTGTTGGGTATTACTATTGCATCGATCATTTTCATATCCTCAAATAGAGAAGTGAAATTGGACGAGACCAATTTTTGGCACTGTTGTCGGGGATCTAAGAAACAGTGTTAGCTATATATTTAGGTGTGCTTTTAGAATATCATTTTTTCCTTCCTTGTTACTAAAGTGTGAGTATTGTAGGTGAAATCATGGAAAACAAGCTTGGAAAAATAGGTTTGGGGATGTGGACGTTGATGATGATGCAATGGATAAGTCTCTCTTAAACCTCAAGCCAGACGAGGCCGACCGCCTCAAGACAATGTGCCATTCCACCCCCACCTCTACACTAGGTGTCGCCGATTGAAGGGTATGCAAGTGATATAGGTCCACCTTATATTAGGGAGGGAAACTTTAAAATTACCAATATGATGCTCACTTTTCTCGATAAACGAGGGTTCTTCACCGGTGCACCGGGTCAAAATGCATATAAACACCTGAAGGGGTTCGTTGATACGTGTTGGGGGAGCAAACAAACAAATCTCTCCGAGGATGCTTTGAGGCTAAGGCTTTTTTCCTTCTCTCTACGGGGGAAAGCTTTAGATTGGTTGAAACGTTTGCCAAATCATTCCATTCGTACATGGGATGAACTAGCGGAGAAATTTATTTCAAAGTATTTCTCTCTCGGGCACATGGCCCTTCTTTGGGATGAAATTCTATCATTTGAGCAAGATCCCAATGAAACACTACATGGGATATGGGAAAGATATAGAACAATGGGTGAAAGAGTGCCCCAACAATGATATGACGGAGAACATGATTCAACAAACTTTATATCGGGGGATCAATACCACCAACCAATGTGTAGTGAATCAACTTACCGGTGAGAACTTCATGACTACGCCTTATGCAGAGGCGTGTGATATTTTGGATGAGATGGCGGATACTTCATCGATGTGGCAATCTAGAGCAAATGTTTCACAAGGTTATCCAAATGTGATTCTTCTTGATAAAGAATTACATGACCATGGGCAAACAATAGCCAAGTTGACAACCACCATGAACCAATTGGAAAAGGCTGAACTTCAACAAGTGCAAAACCTGAGGCAAGTCAATGATATGGACAGAGTCAATATGATGGTAAACAAGAGAAGAAAAAGAAGTCCACAAGTGCAACAAAGAGTAGACAATTTTGTGCAAGATGATAGTGGATTTCACTAAGGTGATTGTTACAGTGATCAAGAAGAAGAGATCCAATATGTGAACAACTTTCAAGGGAAACGAAATAACTACCAAGGCCCTAGTCAACAACAATGGAGACCTTCAAATAATATAGGAAATTGGAATTCTAACAACCAAGGTAATTGGAATAGTTGAAACAATCAAGGCAATTGGAACAACAACAATAAAGGCAATTGGAGCGGAAACAATAACCAAGGGAATTGGAAAAACAATAATAACAAAGGAAATTGGGGAGGAAACAACCAAGGTAGGTGGAACAACAACCAAGGAAATCAGGGTTCGGGATTTCAAAGGCCCCCGTTGTATCAACAACCGAGCAACCCACCTCCTTATCCTTCTCATGGTCCTAGTTACTCTAACAATGAAATGGGTCGTATTGAGAACATGTTAAAGCAACATACGGGGAAGAATGCTGATCTTGATTCCCAAATTGCTTCACACAACACATTAGTCCGAAACTTAGAAGTGCAAATGGGTCAAAGCTCTCAAGCTTTAAATTCTTGTCCTAAGGAGGCACTACCAAGTGATACGGTGGTGAAACTGAAGGGTGGGAACAATACGGGGCATGCTATGTCCGTTACTACAAGAAGTGGAAGAGGTGGGAATAAACCTACATCAAGTCAAAGGCAACTTGTGGACGATGAGCACGTGGTAGAAGAAGAGGAGACCCCGAACAATGTTGTGCAAACGAGTGATGATGTGCGGATTGATATTGATGACATGGTGGAAGAGACTCAAGAGGATGTGAACCCATCTAGGGATCATGTGATTGACATACCGGAACCGGTAGTGAAAAAAGCTAAGGCATCATTGCCTAAGCCACCTCCTCCCTATCGTCAAAGGCTTGCCAAGAAAAATGGCGAGAATCAATTCAAAAAGTTCATTGATATGATGAAGAGCCTCTCTATAAATGTGCCATTAGTTGAAGCCTTAGAGAAAATACCCAGATATGCAAAGTTTATGAAGGACTTGGTGACAAAGAAGAGATAGATGGATTTTGAAACTATCAAAGTCACTCACCAAGTGAGTGCAATTGTGCATTCAATGGCTCCTAAGTTGGAATATGCCCGTGCATTTACAATTACTTGTACCATTGGAAGTGCTGAGTTTGAATAAGCTCTTTGTGATCTTGGGGCGAGTATCAATTAGATGCCCTATTCGATTTTCAAGACATTGGGAATTGGGCAACCAAGACCCACATCTATGAGATTAAAAATGATCGATCGTACAATTAGGAGGCCGTTGGCGATGATTGAGGATGTATTGGTTCGAGTTGAAAAGTTCGTTCTCCTAGCGGATTTTGTTATTCTTGATTGTTAAGTCGACTATGAGGTGACAATTAATCTTGGTAGACCTTTTCTTGCTACGGGGAAGGTCTTGTTGATGTGGAATCCGGAGAACTCACTTTTCGGGTGGGTGATAAAAAGGTAGTGTTCCACGTGCAAATCTATGAGGCAACCTAATAGCAATGAAGTGTGTTCGTTGGTTGACCTGGTGACCAATGTGATTATCGATGATACAAGTGCCACGATTAATGCGGGTGACATGTTGGAGGTCATTTTGCTTAATTTTGATGATGATGAGATGGATGACTTCATGGAATGTGTTAATTCTTTACAAGGGATGGGTTCGTACAATTATGCACCACAGAGACTTTCCTTAGAACTTGAGAATAGGAAAACTCCTCCTACAAAACCTTCAATTGAAGAGCCTCCTATCTTGGAGTTAAATCCATTGCCTCCACATCTCAGATATGAATTCCTTGGCCCTTGTTCTACTTTACCGGTTATTCTTTCCTCTTGTTTGACTGACGTGCAGGTTGGATCTACATTGGCGGTGCTCCACAAGAGGAAGAAAGCTATTGGGTGGAATTTAATGGATATTCGGGGAATAAGCCTAGCATTTTTTCTGCACAAGATTAACTTGGAGGAAGATGTCAAACCCTCTATTGAACATCAAAGGATACTCAATGAAGCAATGCAGGACGTGGTCAAAAAGGAGATCATAAAGTGGTTAGATGTTGGAATTGTCTACCCCATTTCTACTAGTTCGTGGAATTCTCCAGTGCAATGTGTTCCGAAGAAAGGGGCATAACTGTGGTCACTAATGATAAAAACGAGTTCATTCCAACAAGAACGGTGATCGGTTGGAGTGTGTGAATGGAATATCAGAAGCTAAACAAAGTCACAAGGAAAGACCATTTCCCGCTACCCTTTCTTGGCAAAATGCTTGTTAGGTTGGTCGATTGGGTGTTCTTTTACATTCTAGATGGATATTCGGGCTACAATCAAATCCTTATTGCTCCGGAAGATCAAGAGAAAACAACTTTCACTTGTCCCTATGGCACTTTCGCTTTCAATCGGATGTCATTTGGCTTATGAAATGCACCGAAAACTTTTCAATGGTGTATGATGGCGATCTTTATGGATATGGTAGATGAATACCTTGAAGTCTTCATGGACGAAATTTCAGTAGTCAGGGATTCCTTTGATGATTTCTTGGAGAATTTGGATAAGGTATTGGAAAGGTATGAAGAAACGAACTTGGTGTTGAATTGGGTGAAATGTCATTTCATGGTCGTGGAGGGATTGTCCTGGGCCACAAGATTTCAGAGAAGGGAATAGAGGTCGACAAGGCTAAAATAAAGGTGATTTCTAAACTTCCACCTCCAACATCCATAAAGCGCGTGAGAAGTTTCTTGGGTCATGCGGGGTTCTTCTGACGCTTCATAAAGGATTTTTCCAAAGTGGTGAACCCCTTGTGCAAGCTTTTGAAGAAAGATGCTAAATTTCACTTCAATGATGATTGTATGGGAGAATTGGAATTGCTCAAGTTCAAGTTGACAATTACTCCCATTATCACAACATTTCTTTTGAGCCCATGTGTGATGCTACTGATGTAGCGGTTGGAGCAATTTTGGGGAAATCTATCAACAAGATTTTTCATCTGGTCTACTATGCTAATAAGACAATGAATGATGCCCAAGTCAATTAGACTGTTACCGAAAAAGATCTCCTTGTCATTGTGTTTCCTATTGAGAAGTTCCGCTCGTATTGATGGGTGCAAAGGTTATTGTTCATACCGATTTGGTATCTTATGAGAAAGAAAGATTCAAAAGCTAGGTTGATGAGATGGGTGCTATTATTGCAAGAGTTTGATATTGACATTCAAGATTGGAAAGGGATTGAAAATCAAGTGCAGACCACTTGTCTCGTTGGAGGAAGAAGGAAGGACGCATGATGGCCTTCAAATCAATGACTCGTTCCCAAATGGGCAACTCTTGGCTATTTCAATGAAGGAGGTTCCATAGTTCGCCAATCTTGCAAACTACCTTGTATGTGGAATCATCCCAGATGAGCTGTCCTCAAATCAAAGGAAGAAGATTAAACGGGATTTTTAAGATTATCATTGGGACGAGCCTTACCTCTTCCGGATTTGCATGGATGGGGTAATTAGAAGATGTGTACCAGATGAAGAACAAAATGTTATTCTTGAAGCTTGTCACTCTTCGCCTTATGGTGGTCACCATGACTGAGCAAGAACGGCGGCTAAAGTGCTAAGTTGCTGCATCTATTGGCCCACTCTCTACAAAGATGCAAGTGATATGGTGAAAAGATGTGATGAATGCCAACGGGCCGATGGAATATCGAAGAAGAATGAAATGCCTCTCACTACCATTTTTGGAGAATGATATCTTTGATGTGTGGGATATTGACTTCATGGGTCCCTTTGTGAGTTCTTGTAGAAAAAACTACATCTTGGTCGCGGTTGATTATGTGTATAAATGGGTAGATGGCATTGCTCTACCCAACAATGAAGCGAGAAGTGTGGTGGCATTTTTGAAGAAGAATATTTTTATGACTTGGTACTCCGCAGGCTATCATATGCGATGGGGGTCGGATTTTTGCAATAAGGATTTTTTCACCTTTATTAGCAAGTCTGGTGTCACTCATAAATTTACGACTCTCAATTATCCTCAAGCTAGCAGTCAAGTGGAAAAATCCAACAAGGAGATAAAGAGTATCTTGTCCAAAACAGTGAATGTTAACCGGCCGGATTGGTCAAAGAAGCTTGATGATTCACTATGGGCTTATCAGATTGCTTTCAAACTCCTATCGGGATGTCTCCAAACCGGTTAGTGTTTGGCAAAGCTTGTCCTCTTCCGGTGGAACTCGAGCACAAAGCCATGTGGTCTTTAAAGAAGTTAAATCTTGATTGGAATGCAGCCGCTAACTTGCGGGTTGCACAATTGAATGAATTAGAAGAGTTCTGGTACAATGCCTATGTAAGTTCATCCGTTTACAAAGAGAGAATGAAGTACCTTCATGACAAATACATCTGAAACAAGGAGTTCAAGGTGGGCGATCTTGTTTTGTTGTTCAACTCACGATTGAAGATGTTTCCCAGAAAGCTGAAATCCAAATGGAGTGGTCCCTTTGAAATTGTGGGTGTGACACCGTTTGGTGCATTAGACTTGAAGAAAAATAATGATGAGGTATTCTGAGTCAATGTTCACCGGGTGAAGCATTAGTTGGGTCAAGCTGATGATGATCACGTGGTGGCAGTGGTTCATTTGAAGTGATGGTAAAATACGTCGTGTCGCGACGTTAAATCAGGCGCTTCTTGTGAGGCAACCCATGTTTATTTTCTTTTTATCTTTTTCTTTTATAGATAGGTGTTATTTTGTGCTAACTGGATTTAAAGTGTGTTGCAGGAATAATTGTGCTTTACAGAAACTGCGCTCAGAAGTTTTGGCTAACTATGGAAAAGGTGCGGACCGCACAATTATGAATGTTACAACAGAAGGGAACTGCGGCCGCACAACTTGAGATGGGAAAATGCAAACTCTATGAAGTTTTGTCTGTCAGAGAAGTGGTCAATTTGCGGCCGCACAATGAAGTCTGCGGTCCGCACCAAAATTTGCAACCGCACAGCTAAATCTGAGGACCGCAATTGATCAAAGGCAATTTAACTACCAGGTAGCAGAGTGCGGTCCGCAGAAGGAATTATGCGGCCGCACTCCCCTCTTTGTCCCTAAGCCAAACCCTTCGTGTATAAATAGTGACCTTATAACTACTATACTTTTTTCCCTCTCTGACCACTCAAAAAGCAAAAACTTTTCAAGCATTTTTTCAATCATCTAATATTCTAAATCCACATCCGTGATCATTCCTTAGCACTTATTCATATCAGGTATGCTCCAATTACTCATATTTTTCAATTTTTAGGCTAATTTCCAATTTGTTAGTTAGTTCAAGCCATTTGTCACTTGAAGTCAATTTGATGTCTATGTAGGGTTTAAATTGTGTTGGGTCAATTCATAAAATCTATCTAGGGAATAGGTAACTTGATTATCATGTTTTATTGCTATTATCATGTCGAATTTGTGCAAAAAATTGAAACCCTTAGAAAGTCTTCCCGATTTAATTTTGAAATTTGCGGTCGCACTAGAAATTGTGTGTTCTGCAGAAGTGGAGATTAAGGCAGTTTGTGAAGCATGATTCTGCGGACAACACTTGAAATTGTGTGGACCGCAAAACTTCCATTACAGCCGCCGAACATGACAATCTCTATAATCAGTGAGTTGGCACTTTTTGAAGGTGTAATATGTGGTCTCAGTCAAAAATGTGCGGAACGCACATCAATTATGCGGTCACACTCAAAATTTTGAGGGCTGCAGTTTCATCTCTACGGCCGCACTTTCAAATTGTGTTGTCCGCACAACCTAGCCTGGGGTCGCACTTCCCCACCTTGCACTCTGGTTTTACACTTTGATCACTGTATGTGTACACTTGAACTGCAGCTGATCCCTACCGGTTTATTTTACAAATAATGGTTAGATCTCGAGGCTTTGGAGATACTTCAAAGAGAAGGGGTGATCCCTCTCGTGGACGAGGGAAGAGGCCCATGCCTAGTTCCCAACAGCCAGATAGCAGAAAAAGGATAACCACAGGCAGAGGGCGAGGTGTAGAGCCCTCCAAATCCAATTCATATGCCCCATCTCGAGAAGCATTGGAGGGCATCTCGGTTTAAGAACTGCTACCCGTCCAATCACAGCCACCGGGGAGATATCAACTCCGGGATGATCCTACCACTTCTCAAAGAACCTCTGATGGTTAGTGTCAGTCAGGATTTGGAGCCTTCATCTACACCTTCCCCCGACACATCTACTACTATAGTGGATGTTGATGATATTCCGAATGATGGTCGTGGGGGTGATACCATAGTTTCCAACCTTGAGAGGTCGAAGAAGAAATAAATGTGGGAAGATAGATTTCTGATTCTAGATTCATCCACGTGTTTTCGAGAGTGGTGGCCAGCGAGATTTCTCACTCTTGAGCATCAGTTCAATTTGAAAAACCTTGATAAATAAAACCCAGCAGTTTTGAGACAGTTCCGAGAACGGAAAGGGTGGATGTGGTTCACCTAGAGTGTGATAGATGCCAAGGAATACCTGGTCCGGGAATTTTACGCCAATGTGGCGCATATAAAGAAAGGGACCAAGGTAAAAAAGGTGAGAAATCTAAAGGTGCGATTCGACCAGAGCACCCTGAACGCTTATTTAGGATTTAAGGATTTGGAGCCTGTACAATACCTAGAAACGTTTGCACTAGGAGATGCAGCTCGCCCGTGGCTAGTTGAGATTCCTGCAGCTTCGTGGCCTCCTCCAGCATGGATCACAACAGGGGTTCCTATTCAGTGGAACACCCTAAATTTTCAGGCAAAGGGATTGCAGACATTTGTATGTAGCAGACTAGACCCCTTCCGAAATGAAACAAATCTTCGATTCCGCGAGCAGTGCTAGCCACCTCTATTATGGATGGGTACCCGATCAAAGTGGGTGTCATGATGTCGGCCAACATTTATGTGGTCGCCAGGTAAGGTGACACCTCCTACCCGTATCCCAACACCATCAGTGAGTACCTTACATATGCGGGGGTGGAGCCAAGGGATATTGACACTAAGGTGTGAGCGAAGAAGCTTTTCCCATGGTATTCTTTGATAGATGGTGGAAACCTAAAAAAGAATGGTCATCCCCATACTACTACGGGCCAGTCTGACGAGCCTTCCGGGGTATCTGCTGCAACAGTTGACGTGCCATCTACTTCAGCAGAGCCTCCAGATAGTGCAGTCGCTATGCCTCCACATCTTTCTTCAGGTCCTTCAGCAACACCTATTATAGGTTCCTCTTTGGTTTTGAAGTCGGTGCATGTGCCCGCTCATCCATTATATGCACTGCAAGTCTCCCAGACTTTGGCGAGCCTCAACAACTCAATGCAGACAGCTACTGCAAAGTTGTCTGACTTATCCAGTCATGTTGCAGTGGAGTCCTCTTTGCCGGCACCCCACGTACCTCTGATAGTGGAGGAGACTTTGAAGAAGCTTCTGGAGAACCAGACCATAATAATGAACACCTTGGTACAAAATGGATTAGCGATTGAGGAACTGGTCAAGCAAGTAAAGAAAATGAGGAAATCCCAAGCATCCAAAAAATCAATTGAAAGGTTGCAGAAAGAGGTGACCAAGATTGCAGTTGCTGGAGATCTTTCATTTGACATGCTGATAGATCCAGCTCTGTCAGCACCAGCACCATCAGTTCCAGTGGTACCAGTTGTCCAGTCTAACGAGCCAAACCCGGTTGCCGACACTACTGAGGCGGTACGCCAGATGTTCACCAACCCAGCTACTCCAGAGTCGAGGATGATGAGATCCAGTTAGAGGAGGCAGAGGGCGGTGACACAGCTGTGGACACATAGATGCCCAAGGCAACATAGGGAGTCGTTTTCACTCTTACCATTTCCTTTACTCTTATTTTGTTAAGCATTAGGGACAATGCTTACTTTTATTCGGGGGGGGGGGGGGGGGGTTTTTTTTTTTTGGTTTTTTTTAAAACTTTTGGTTTTAAAAAAAATT
>ML265974.1:27663-52165 GCA_005239495.1 Nicotiana undulata | reverse complement strand
GGGGGGGGGGGGGGGGGAGTTATTTGATATTTGGATTATTTTGAAACATTTGGTTTGTAATAATATCCTTATTCTATATTTATTCTCTCCTTTCCCTCATGATTTATATATTCTCTCTCTTCCTCTCCCATTATGTATATTCGTTACATTATCTGTAGTTTTCTTTGTAGCCTATTTTTTTTTCTTATTTAGTTAGTGTATAATTTAGTAGCTTTGTTTTAACTTAATAGCTTATTTATGTGTTTTAGTGGACATTAAGCCTTTGGTTTTCTTAATGTCATGGTTCTTTCCAAAGGTGGTTTTAGTGTAAACCAGGTGACTATTCCCAGCGATTGATAGTGTGACAACCTTCTTAAGGGATTGAGTCTGTTTTTGGTAGTTAGGTAATAATAGTATTAATAATGAATAAAAATACCTAATTGAGTCATGATCGAAGAGTCAAACATCATTCACTTGGTACCAACAGAGTTAACTACGTGCTTATGGTTAAAAATAAGGTTTTTGGAAAGAAATAGCTCTAGTTAGTGACCTTTTGACTCTTGTGTTGACTTAGGCAATTATCGAGTGATTTAGTCGAACCATAGTGACTTTCACTCTTGAATATGGTCATTGTGAGACCTCGAATCTATCCTATTTAACAATCCAGTTGTGTGAGAGGTGTGATATTGTTGTTGCAAGTCCAAGTACCCGTGCGAATGGTCTAGAACTTGCCCTGAATGTGTTTCTAGGCGAAATTTTAAGTTTTTCTTGGCTTGCAAAGTAATTGTAGGATCTCCTTGACTCGCTTGAAATTTTTCATGGCCCATCAAAGTTGTTATCCCTAGTCAACCCAATTGAGCCTAAAACCTTTCTCATTTGATCACATTGATATAAGCATTTACCTGTTTTGTTGTGACCCTCTATTGGCTCTTTCATTAACATGATTTTGAAACAATTGGCTAAAAATGTAAGTGTGGGGGAGAGACGAGGAGTTCGAAAAAGGTATCAAGGCAAAAAGAGAAAAAAATGAAGAGAAGGAAAGGCAAGAAAAAGAAAAAGAAAAAGAAAAATGCAAAAAGAAAGTGAATAAGTTGAAAAGTTGAAGGGATTCAAAGAAAAGTGATGATGCAAATCATGGAAAAAGCAAAGAAGGAGAAAATGAATATCATGACCAAGAAAGAGTGATGTTAAGTCTCTCTAGTTCCTCTAAGGAAAATAAAATGCCTCAAAGAGTTGGCATAAGCATGAGCCGATAAAAGAAAATAGAATGCTTAAGAAAAGATGAACTTGTTCTGTCATAGCTTATCCAACCTTAGTCCAAAAGCCTTCGTTGCATCCCGAAAAAGCCCTACGTGATTTCAAGCCAAGTAAGCTTACATTAGTGGTAATTAACATGAGGGGAAAGCCTATGGTACTTAAAGTCTTAGTTGCGACATTCCTTTGAGCGAGATGAGTCCACCTTTCGCAAATCGTTAAATTGAGTGCTATATTCTTAAGTGAGATAAGAAAACGGAGAGTAGAGGAGGAGGAGTTTGGGATTCACAATGAGCTACATGAAATAGCGAGCTCTCTTGATGAATAAAGTCAACTCTTGATGCTCAAGTGTCACAATAGAACTATTTGTGCTTAAAAGTTTAACTTGTTGCCTTGTTGATAATTCATAAGTGTCGTGGGAAATTATTGGTCCTAATTAATGTGAGATTGATTCATCTTTGATTAGCTGGAATGGCTCTTAACTTGTGGAGGTGGGAACTACTTTATTTGCTTGAGGACAAGCAAAAGCTTAAGTTTGGGGGGAGTTGATAAGTGGGGATTTTGATTACTTTATTAGCGCCTTTTAGCTTTCATTTTAGTCCAAAAGCGCTTAATTGTGTTCCCGAAAACTGATGAAATGTACTTAATTGCAGGAATATTGGAAGATGAGATCCCGAGATAAAATCCAGCTCAGGAAGGAGTAATCTGAACTCAAGGACAAAAACAAGAACAAAAGATCAAAGTGCGGACCACAGAATATCATCTGTGGCCGCAGGATGTGAAGAAAGTCCATCAGAAAATGTTGAAAAGTGCGGACCGCACATGAATTGTGCGGCCGCAGAAGCTGGGTTAGAGCAAAAGTTCTGAGAACCTGCACCTCCAGTCCAACATAAGTGCGTACCGCACAATTATTGTGCGGCCGGAGAAGAAGAGACACACAGCCGCAGACACATTTGTACGGGTCGTAGAAGAACAATGCGTGGCCGCAGACTCAATTGTGCGGACCCCAGAAAGAGGGCACTATGGCCGCAGTTCTTTATTATGCGGTCGCAGATTTCCAACCTTGTGAAGCTGAAATAAAGTTCGGACCGCACATGGAATTGTGTGGCCGCAGAATCTCCAAAGGGACATTTTTATCCGAAAATTCCAGACCTGCATAAATAGAAGAGTTTCACTTTTTTAGGTTAACTTTTGACATTAGCAGCCACACTAGACGGTTTCTTTTGCTCTTTTTAGTAGTTTTTACCATTTTGATCTCTTTGAATATTGATTTCATCATTTTAATTATCAATATGGGCTTAATTATCATTTCTTCTTCTTCTTTTGCTTCCAATTTAAGTATGAGTAGCTAGATTTTCACTAGGGTTGTGACCCAACCCTATGTGTAAATTTAATGGGTGTTTGATTTATTTCTTGTTTATGGTTGGATGTTGATTATCTAGCTTTTTCTTGCTTTTTGAAGAATTAATGGTTGCAAATACTATTCCATGCCTATTTGACTTGGTCTCTACTTGAGAAAGAGAGACTTCGTCTAGGAAAACTTGGCTAGCAAAAAATTGGGTCAATCGAGAGATTGATAAGCCCAATTAAAGGGTTGAACCTAGAGATAGTAAAACCCGACTCTTGTTGCGTAATACTATTGCATCGATTGTTTTCATATCCTCAAATAGAGGAGTGAAATTGGACGAGGCCATGTGTCAAGGACGATGTCCTTAAGGATATTTTGCCCACACAATGATAAATAAAATTAGATGTGTCCTCCATGATTCAACAAGCTCTTCTATTAAACTGGGAACAACATTAGCAGAAAACTCATGAAATAAACTCATCATATAAGAGGAAAAGATTATTCAAAAAGTTGTTTCAAAACATTATGTCTTTAGCTCTACATAGACCATGTTTATGTATTTGTTGCTCAAACGGCTAGTTTGACTCTATTAATTGTAAAATAACTTACTAAATAATAAGTAGAAGTAAATAATATTTCAAAGTGAAAAAAAGTGATGACCCAAAGGGTCATCTTATGTTTAGAACCCAATTTTGCGCTCTTTAGCCTTAAAAGTCTCATTTTTACCCTCCTCGATTTGCGTGAGCAGTCCGGACGTGATTTTCTGGAAAGCCTTTATGTTTAAAATTGAGGAAATAATAATTGTTGGCCTTAAAATTTGATTTTAGTTGACTTTGGTCAATGTTTTGAGTAAACGGACCCGGAACCGTATTTTGATGGTCCCAGTGGTCCGTAGTAAAATATGGGACCTGGGCATATGTCTGGAGTTGAATTCCGACGTCCCTAGCTCGAGAATTGAATTTTTTATTAAAATTGAAAGATTGAAATTATAATGGGTTTAAGAAATTGGTTAATGTTTGATATTGTTAGTAGCAGGTCCGTATTTTGGTTCCGAAGCCCGGTATAAGTCTGTTATAATAATTATACCTTATCTAAGAAATTTGGTAAGAAACAGAACTGATTTGGCAAGATTCGGACGTCTGGTTGAGAAAATAGAAATTTTAAAGTTTTCTTGAGAATTTCATATGTTCTGGTGCTAAATTCATAGTTCTAGGTGTTATTTTGGCGATTTGATCGCACGAGCAAGTTCGTATCATATTTTTAGACTTGTGTGCATGTTTGGTTTGGAGCACCGAGGGATCAGGTGGGTTTCGGATAGGCTACAGAGTGTGAACTTAGAAAACATAGCTGGTGTGTTCAGGTCTACAGATCTCGCATTTGCGAGGTCTAGCTCGCAAATATGAGCCTCGCATTTGCGAGCATGGGATGGGGCTGGGTAGTCTCGTATTTGCGAAAAAGAGCCGCATTTGCAGAAGTCGATTGTTCGCATTTGCGATTAATTGGTTCGCATTTGCGAAAGCTGCAGGAATGCGAGGAGTTCGCATTTGCAATATTTCAGGTCGCAAATGCGATATCTACAATTGATAGGTCTTGACTTAGACTGGATTTTTCTCATTTTTCAAAACTTCCAAACACAAGAAACCCTCTAGGCGATTTTTCAAAGACAATTCCTTCCTCAAATCATAGGTAAGTGATTCTTAACTCGTTTCTTTCAATCTTTCACTTTATTTTACAAGATTTCAACCTAAAATCTAGGAATTGCATGGTGGAAATTGGGAGTTTGGGTAGAATTTGACCTCAATTTGGGTCGGATTTTGAAACTAGTTACATATTCGGGCTTGGGGTGAATGGGTGAATGAGTTTTCGTCCAAACCTCGAGTTTTGACCAAGCGGGCCCTGGGGTCAATTTTTTAGTTTTTGGGGGAAATATTGGAAAACTTATAATTATGTATTGAAATTGATTTCTTTAGTGATAATTGATGCTATTAAGTTAATTATGACTAGATACGAGTGGTTCGAAGGTGGAAACTAGAGGAAAAGCGGTAATTGAGTAGTGAGTAACTTGTGGATCGAGGTAAGTGTTGTGTCTAACCTTGACTTGAGAGTTTAGGAACCTTTGCCTTATTTTCTATGTGATAAACCATGTGAGCAGCATATATGTGAGCTGACGAGTGCCTATGCGCCGCTAATTTACCTGTTTTACTTGTTTTCTTCCGTTCTCCTTATATTGTTTTCCTCCTTGCTTTACTTGTTACATGTTTAATTGTAATTACATGCCTAATTGTTACCTGTTACATAATGTGCTCCCTTGTTGAAGATATTTGTCAGCCCTTAGAATTTTTGTTCCCCCTTTATTGGCTTAAGTTGTTCAAGTTGGCATTTTGTTTTTGGATATCATGGTTGGTCTCGCTGAGTAGTATTAATATTATAGAGTTTTATTGGCTATACGGATCCCGGTTGCCTTATTCTAAATTTTAAGAGTTGGTAAGGGCCTTGTGTGAAATTTATGAAACTTCTGTACACTATGTGTAATTTATTATGATATGGTAGGATCGGGTTGCACGCCGCCACAGGAGGAATAAGAGAGGATTGATTAGGAGTAATAAGGGTGAATATGATTATTCGGTGGGATCGGGTTGCACGCCGCAACAGGAGGAATAAGGGTGGATTGATACAGAGTAATAAGGGTGAATATGATTATTCGGTGGGATCGGGTTGCACGCCGCAACAGGAGGAATAAGGGTGGATTGATACAGAGTAATAAGGGTGAATTATTATGTTGATATTGATATGGGGTGGGATCCGGTTGTGCGCCGCAACATATACATATTATTTACTCTATTGTATTTGGTATGGAGGAATAAGAGACGAATTTGTGTTGTCTGGTGGGATCGGGATGCGTGCTGCATCTATATATGTGTTTACGTATTTTTCTATGACTTTGTAAGTTATTCAGTGGTTTTACATTTCGCCTAAGGGTTGGTTATAGCTGGATATTAATGAGACACTGGAGTTATGTATTTATTCTTGCAATATACTGCTTTTAAATTATACTGTTCTCCTTTTCTGCCTTATTATTTATCGTCTGTAGCATTTATTGTGGGTGCCCCGCCGTAGCCTCGTCACGCCTTCCTCGAGGTTAGGTTCGGCACTTACCAATACATAGGGTCACTTGTACTGATACTGCACTCTACAATTCCTGTGCAGATTTCGGAGTAGGTAGTGGCAGACTCAGAGATTGGCTCAGGTTCATAGCTCGGAGACCCAAGGTAGTCCTGCTGGCCTCCGCAGACCCTGGCGTCCGCAGACCCTGGCGTCCGCAGACCCTGGCGCCCCCTTCTACATATCTTCCTTACTGTTTTTGCTTTATTTTCCCAAAATAATTGTAATTTCTTTCAGACAATTGATTGTAGAAAATCATAGAACGTTCGTGATGAATTTGTGACACCATATTTCTTGGTAGATGTAGTATGTAAATGACTTCGATATCTATACATCTTTACAGTTATTCCGCTTTATTTTCTGTCTGTTTAATGATAATTACTAAAAATGGATATAAATGGTTCGATAATCTCTAACGTTGGCTTGCCTGGCAAGTGTGATGTTAGGCGCCATCACGATCCCGACGGTGGGAATTTCGGATCGTGACAAAAAAAGTTCCAAATTAAAATGAATATTACCTTTTGAGATATCACTAATTTTCCAACACATTTTACGTGCTTTTCCGTTTGCTAAAGACGGAAAATTTCTTCTTTGTGGCTGCCGGCAGTGCCTAAGTCACCTTTGTCCCAAGGGTGTTAATCAACACTACTTGATTAAACAATTTTACTGTATGGTTAAGTAATTTCCTAATGTATATATGTTATATTTGAACGCATTTGACTTAGTATTTTTTTTTTATTTTATATTTTAACAAATTCGTGTTCCACTAGCAACGGTAGAGGTGAAGAAGTATGGTGGATGTGAGGGTGGGGCACAGAAAGAGAGAAAAGGGAGAAACAAACATAGTATAAAACAAAGAGTTCACAGTCAAAGCACAAAGATCCTTTGTGGGGAGAACCTTTCCTCCTTTTTCTACTTTCCCCCACTAAGCCACTTGAAAAATTCATGCAACATTTTTCCTATAAAGAGTCTAAAGAAAGCAAAACAGTAAGCAAGAAACATGGTATAAGACAAAATTTTATTGTTACAAATCTCCTTTCTTTCTTTCCACCCCCTAACTTTCTTTTCATCTCTTATCCTTAGATTTATAAATACTTTCTATGAACGAATTAAATGTGGTTCTAGTGGAAAGAAGAAGATATATCCATCCAAATAACGCCTATATGATTGAGATACATATACTTGACCTTAACTAAGCAGCCAAAATTATTCCGTTCTTTTAACATGGTCGTAACAAGGACCACTTACTAGTACACGTGTGTGGTCCTATTGCCTAACTCCTACCCCCAAACCGAAAGCTGTCACGGTTCCAAATCTTAATCGACCGTGATGACGCCTATCGTGAAACTAGACTATCCAACCATCACATCACTATTCATTCGTTCTATTATAATAATTCATAATTCAATAATAAACAGCAAATATAGCATAAATAATTTCATTAAGTCTTAGCGCCCCAATAATAGTCTAAACAACTCTAAACAAAATCTCCCAAGACTGGAGTCAACATGGTACGAGCATCTACGAAGTAAAATAACTCTACTAATGTCTTAAATAAAATCTAGGAATGAAATGCTAAAACTAAATAAGGAAGGGAAACTGAGAAGCTGTGGACGCTGGACAGCTACCTCGAAATCCCGTAAGCTGCTGATAACGAACTCGGACGACTACTGCTCCGAATCAATATCCGGATCTGCACACAGAGGTGCAGGGAGTAATGATGAGTACGTCAACTCAGTAGTAATGAAAATAAATCGCAGTATGAGAAAATACAAAATACACAGCACAGATACACCAATTCACAAAAACAGTAAAACATCAAGTCACCACAAAGTATTCATCAAATTCATTAGTTCGAAAACCGTTTTTTTCAGAAATCCTTTGAAATAATTATAATATCAATATATCTCAGTAAAACTCTTAGTAAAAATCAGTTTGAAAAACGAAGTGATCGTGGTCAAAAACTCAGTAAACTTTTTATAAATCTACCCCTCGCGCCATAATCATTTCTCATAACAATCTCAGTATCAGCCCATCAGGAAACCTCACAATCACTCAGTATCATCTCATCAGGCAACCTCACAATCACTCAGTATCAGACTCGCGGGCAACATCACTCATTAGGTACCTGCGCTCACTAGGGGTGTGTACACACTCCGGAGGGGCTCCTACGGCCCAAGCGCTATAACAAGTCACAGCATGGCATAAATCACACACAATATCGGCCCGCAGCCTCTCTCATATCACAACATCCTCACTGTCACACCTCATTTTTCACTATCCCCGGACTAATGAAGGGGTAATAAGGGAGTTTTTCCACTTTAAATGACATTATTCGGATTTGAGATTTATTTTAGTTTTCAGAGTCGCCACCCGAATTTTTGACGATGTTACGGGACATCGTTTTATTGAAATCCCAAATCGAGGAAATTTAGACTCTGTTTTAAGTTGTCGGCGACCAGAAATCCGAATAAGGAATTCTGTTAACCCGGGAGAAGGTGTTAGGCATTCCCGAGCGTGGTTCTCGCACGGTCGCTTAACTATTAAAATTTGGCCTAAGTTATCTGATTATTTACGTGTTTTAGCCTATTGTGCATTTAGCCNTTAACCCGGGAGAAGGTGTTAGGCATTCCCGAGTTCCGTGGTTCTAGCACGGTCGCTTAACTATTAAAATTTGGCCTAAGTTATCTGATTATTTACGTGTTTTAGCCTATTGTGCATTTAGCCTTTTTAACTTTTAACCGCTTTTTGGTATTTATGGATTTATCTTGGAACAAGTCACAATGGCGTGCACTAGGGGTGTGCATTCGATTTATCGATTCGATTTTGACCCTTATCGATAATTGCTTATCGATTATCGATTTGTACATATGCTTATCGTTATCGTTTCAATAAGGTTTCGATTTTTTCGATTTCGATTTATCGATTTTTGGGGCTTATCGATTCGGTTATCGATTACACCAATAAGAAAATTTGCGGGATTCCACGAAACGTATATCGCTATAAACACGCCTAACTAATATGGATAAAAGAAGCTAAAATAAGACGAACACCGTTTATAAAATAAAAATTGTGTCAACAAGCACACGCAAGGAAACTAAAGTAAAGGATCAAATGTATGCCACCAAAACTCCAACGGTATAAAAAAAAATACATCATCAAGGCTAATTCTGTTTTTCATTAATTTGAATTTCATTCTCTTGAGTTTTAAATATGATCATTCGTTAAATGTGATATCCCTTGCTGAAACTACTAACCTTTAAACATGGAAGAAATTAAGAAAAATATTAAGAACTTTGTAATACATCACATTCTTTTACAAGTATATTATTTAAAATGGAGAACTTACATAGCAGCTAACTAACTCTAGCAAACATCGTCGGTGGAAGCTTCTTTGCCAAGATTAGTAAAATCTAATAAGAATATATATATATAAAAAAAAATTTTAAAAAATAAAAATAAAAATAAAAAATAAAAAATAAAAAATAAAAAATAAAATAAGAATGTATATTAACAAGTCAGGCAATTAATATATTAATTAACTATTTTAAGCAATACAATAAAATTATTTAGGGACTTAGGGTAAAGGAAATGGTATTATAAAATAAGAGTATATTTATCTTTTTAGTATATCTTATCGGTTTATCGATAAATCGATAAACTGATAACCGAAGAGGATAAAATCGAAATCGAAATCGATAAATCGATAAGGAAAATTTTGAAATCGATAAATCGATAAACCGATAACAAATAATCGATTCGATTTATTGATAAATCGATTCGAATGCACACCCCTAGCGTGCACTTGTTTGTTTTTGGACACATTGTAACTGTGCCACATGAAATGCACCCGCAGTTACGACATGCGATTTTATTATTGTTCTGAGTTAGAGTCGGGGACATGAGTTGCTACTCCCGAGTGTAGATTATATAATCAAGACTATGGTCATGACGGTTAAAAATGTCTATTTGAGACGATATTCAATTATTCTCTAAATTTCAGAATTTTATCTAAAAGAGATATTTTTAGCTTTACAGGGGATAAATCAATTTTGATATTTATGGATTTATGTTAGGAACAAGTCACGATGGCGTGCACTTGTTGTTTTGTGACACATAGTAACCGCGCAACATGAAATGCGCCCGCGATTACAACATGTGATTTTATTAAAGTTCGAAGTTGTATTAATTTATAAAGGAAAGCTAGCTTACATGTTTATTGAGAACATGCCAACAATTTTGATTATTCTTCTTGCCTTGGGCCAAAATGTGGGTTTAACATTACTGACTAATGATGCCTATAATTAATTTGTAAGAAAATTATATAACCCACTTAGCAATTAATTATAAACTAATCAAACTAAACTAAGACATAATACTACTTAATAAATCTCAAACAACTAATCAGAGGTACTATGCAAATAATCAAATTTATGAGCATTTATATCAATGTAATCTACACATTTATGAGCAACCATGATAACTTTATAACATCTGAGTTTTTTCTTGTCATTAGCAAGACTCACTTCCCAATCTTTGCACAATAAAGTTATACTAAATAAATAAAAGGAAGTCCACATATTTATCATACGCCTAAAAAGATTAAAAAGGGTGATATTCTCAAGAGATCAAAAAGACAAACACGAATTACGGATGGACAGGAAATGATTAGTACATGTAAACAAATTTATGTGTATAACAAGCCAAAACAACAGAAAAACAAGTAATAGAGCTCAGCTACGCAACAGTCAACGGCAACAGCAATTTGCAGATTAATTTCGGCTTTGCAAACCCAGAAACGATAGAGAAAATATCTAGGATCAACAGAGGCAGATAAAGCTTTTTACAGACTGTTTTTTGTTATTTGTTTTTTCTAATTTCTCAAGCTGGTAGTTTCAGATCTCAGGAAAAAAATTGAGTTTCAAATTTCTCATTTCAAATGCTTCTATATGAGTGTGCATTTTAAGAGGTATTTTGGCTGGTTTTGAGCTGGTTTAGTAAGTTTCTACATGGTATCTCGAAGGTGCTTTAATGGAGGTTTAGAGGATGGATTTCGGTGAAAGGAATTAAGAAGTTTTTGTGTGAGGAAGATGAAGTTGGGGAGTTGCCGTTTTGATTTTTTGGAAAGGGGCGTTTTATCTCTATCCTTAGGTCTAATTAAGTCTCTATTATATAAAGGAGGGGATTAGGGTTGGAATGTGGGAAATTTAGTTGGGCCTGGGATTTTGGGTCCTGAAATTAGGCCAATTTGAAACAAGGCAAATTTTATCTTTCAAAAATAGTCATCTTATTACTAATTAAATTTCTTTTATCAAAACGACCAAATTAATATTTTAACTAGTAAACTAATTGATTAAGAGAATGTATATTTTTTGTGACTTTTATATATTAATCTATTAATTAAAGGGTAATTAATTTCTAAAAATACGAATTAAACTTAAGATTACATGAAATGAAAAAATATGATAATTTTTATGATTTTTCTATGATTTTAAAATATTAAACATGCATGAAATGCAACTAAATAAAGAAAAGTTCCTAAAATTCATTAAAAGTTATTTTTTGATTATTTTTAGGAGCAATTTCCATGCGGGGCAAAAATGGGGTGTTCACAACTGCCCCTCTTTGCTCGGGAACATGAAGGATTTTTGGGCAAAGATAAAGTGAGCAACCACGAGAAATTTTTGCCCGATTGGTACTCCATTTGGAAGCATTTTGAAAATGGTTTGACTGAACCTTGCTTCGGAGGTTGTCTACATATCCTTGGCTATAAAGGAATCAGGCCAGTGTAGTTCTGGAAGTTTTTGGTGGCTGGGACTACCAGGAAGCTGTGATTTCACGGTTGTTGCTGCTGCTTACTGCTTGTTGAGCTCCTTATTACACCAAAATCAAAATTCAAAAGGCTAAACTAAACCTATCAACTACAAGTTACAAGATTCATATCTATGAGTATTCTGAAGCTTGATCTTGAGTCTTGGCTGCTTCTTTATACCGACTCCGATCTGAATCTTGATGCTTGTTCGTTGTAGGTGCTGGTTAAATCTTCTTCAGCTTTACGGATAAAGGCAGGATATACAGAACGGATGACTTCAATCTCGTCCTAAATAGTCGACGTATTTTCCGCTTATGTACTTTGGGGTTCAACTCTTTTTATTTTTTTCTTTTATTCGGGATCAAAACTTCTTCTTATGGTCATTTTGAATCCATTGTAACCTGCGCAAAATCAAAACAAACGAACGAAATTTTCTGCCCCAGTTTTCACTAGCAAAATTTCGTGAGTTATTGTAACGAAATCTATGCTACTTTATTATTGAAAGCAATGAAAAGCCGGGAACAGTGCACCCGGAGTTATTGTAGACTAGGGAGTGGATACCCTATGCCAAAAGGTAAAATCAACTAGGGATTGGAGACCCTATGTTGGAAGATATTTACAGGTTATGCTGTCGTCAAGAAAAGATCACCAGGTATGCCGGTGTCTAGGGGAGAGGATCAACGGGTTATGTCGCTGTCAAGAAAGGGATCATCAGGTTATGCTAGTGTCTGGAAAGGTCAACAGGTTATGCTGTTGCCGGAAAAGAGATGACTGGGTTATGCCAATGTCAGGAAACGATCAACATGTTATGTTGTTGTCAGGAAACGATCACCAGGTTATGCCGGTGTATGGAAAGGTCAACAGGTTATGTTGTTGCCTGGGGGCAAGGAGATTAATGGGTTATGCCAGTATCAGGAGATGATCAACAGGTTATGTTGTTGTCAGAAAGATCACCAGGTTATGCCGGTGTCTGGAAAGGTCAACAGGTTATGCTGTTGCCTGGGGGAAAAGAGATTACTGGGTTATGCCAGTATCAGGAGATGATCAACAGGTTATGTTGTTGTCAGAAAGATCACCAGGTTATGCCGGTGTCTGGAAAGGTCAACAGGTTATGTTGTTGCCTAGGGGCAAAGAGATTACTGGGTTATCCCAGAATCAGGAGATGATCAATAGGTTATGTTGTTTTCAGAAAGATCACCAGGTTATGCCGGTGTCTGCTAGGGAGTGGCACCCTATGTTGGAAAAAATCATCGGGTTATGCCGGCATCAACTAGGGAGTGGAGACCCTATGTTGGCATCAACTAAGGAATGTAATATCCTATGTTGGCATCGAGTTATGTCGGCATCAGGTTATGCTGGCATCAACTAGGGATTCGAGGCCCTATGTTGGCATCAACTAAGGACTGGGAAATCCTAGGTTGGCATCGAGTTATGTCGGCATCAGGTTATGCTGGCATCAACTAGGGAGTGGAGACCCTATGTTGGCATCAACTAAGGAATGTAATATCCTATGTTGGCATCGAGTTATGTCGGCATCAGGTTATGCTGGCATCAACTAGGGAGTGGAGACCCTATGTTGGCATCAACTAAGGAATGGAATATCCTATGTTGGCATCGGTGTAGCTAGGGATTGGAGACCCTATACCACTTTAGGTTTGGACTATTTTCAATATTGTTTTCTTCTTTTCTTTTCTTTTCATTTTATTGTGAGTGAATGCGGGAAAGAATTTTGGAGAAAACTTCCCTTTTTGGGGTTGTTTCTGTAGAGCTCCTTCTAGCTCTTGCGCAATTCCTTTTGGTTGCACCTAATTTTTGCACGGTTGCTTTTGAGTTGCACCTGTTTCAAATTTTCAAACAAAGAATAATTTGTTAGTTTGAAACGGTGGTTGGTTTTGCGGCCTTGATTTTCAACTGCTTGATCTCATTTCTTTTTACAAAGATCTCAACCACTTGCTTGCTGGGGATTGGGTTTCATCTCAAATCCCGGGGACTTTGGCTTTCTAGATTTTACAATGACGATCGGTCACGTATGACCCAACATTTTGACTTTATTTTGCCTTTGTAGGCCTTTTCCTTGCTTTTTCTTTTGGATTTCCTGATTATCGGGGGGAAGTTTTGGCCCTTCAAATTCTGCTGCAACGGTTAGTCGCGTGGGACTTAACTTTTCTAACTTTATTTTGCCTTTGTAGGCCTTTTCCTTGCTTTTTCTTTTGGATTTCCTGATTATCGGGGGGAAGTTTTGGCCCTTCAAATTCTGCTGCAACGGTTAGTCGCGTGGGACTTAACGTTTCTAACTTTATTTTGCCTTTATTGGCCTTTCATTTCTGACTTTTCTTCCAACTTTAACTTTGGGGCATTTGGAATATTTCGGCTTCTCAAACCTTGCCAAGATGGTTAGCCACGTGGGATTTAACTTTCCAACTTTACTTCGCTTTTATTGACCTTTCCATTTTAGCTTTTCCTCCAACTTTGATTTCAGAGAATTTGGAGTATATTGGCTTTTCAAACTTTTCCGAGGTGGTTAGCCACGTGGGACTCAACCTTTCAACTTCATTCGCCTTCATAGGCACTTATATTTGATTTTCTCCTTTCAAGGGTTTTGAGTTTGTAGCATCGGCCGCAATGGCTAGTTGAGATCGACTCGATGCCCCTGACGAGGCCAAGTGCCTTTTGAATATTAGCCTGTGTCAAACAAGAGCCATGTAAATCAGTCTTACCATCCTTTCTTTGCCTTAGTTTAGGAACAGAGTTAGACCGAAAGGGATTCAAAAGAAAAATAATGACAGAATGGACAATGAATTTAAACAAGAGGTGTCCCTTTCGGGGAAAGGAAAGAAGGACTTATCTGGAGTGCATGCGGACTTCAATGAACATAACATGCCGTTTGGACTAGATGCCTGATCCGTGTAAGCCGTCCGGCTCTCAGAAATTCATCACAACTATTACCTCGAAATTGAGAAACGTTGTCCCCGACCGTGTCCGTGTTAGTGACTAATTATCCTATTTTCGATCAGTGGTGCCCTTTGCGGGTTTTCACCGACTAACCTCTCTCATTTCTCTTCTTACCGTCGCCTCACGGTGACCGTGTGGGTTTTCACCGATGAGATTCTCTCATTTTCATTTCTCTTCTTACTATCGCCTCACGGTGCCCGTGTGGGTTTTCACCGATAAGACTCTCTCATTTCAATTTCTTTCATTTGCATGTATTAGATCCAAACAACTGTATCCTCTAATTTTGGACATCTTTGCCGATTGATCGGAAGGACTTGAACAGGATTTTGGGTAAAAAGAATTTGGACTGAATTACAATTTTGGAATCTTTCAGGCGACACATCGCCGAACATATCATAACTTCTACCCCTAGTTTCACTTTTGGGGAAATTTGTATTTTTATTTTGGTGTGACTGAACCCCAGGGAGAGGCTGCCTACGTATCCTTTCGGAATCAAGTCAGACGTAGTTCAGGTAAATATTTTTGTTTTTGTTTTTGTTTTGGTTTTGATTTTTGTTTTGTTTTTTCCTTCTTCTTTTTTTCTCTTTCTTTTGCTTTCCTTTTTCTCTTTTTATTTTCATTTCATTTTTTTTCTGTTGCTCTTTTTTCTTTTCTTTTCTTTTTTTTTCTTTTTTTTCAACAACACTTCCATGTTCCAAAGAGGGTAATCAAAGGAAGGTAACCGGCTCAAAGGGTTGGCAAAAGGGATCATAGTGTTTGGGTAGTGAGAATGAAAGCCTTCGTCATCTCAATCGGAGAACATTTAATACTATATGGAGGATCAAACATAGTACCTTTTGACTGCACCTGCGTTGATAATTGTTTCTGGACATTTTCTTCGAGCCCCAAGCACAACGCACTCTTTTGGCAGTACTCTTGTTGCAATGCATAGACCTTTCTAATCTGAACCAATTTTCCTTTGGCTATTCCGATTCATTATTTTATTTCCTTGACGAAACTTCATTTACATTTCTGATCCTTGATTTATTATTTTGAACCCTGACGGCGTTTTAAGATCTTTTGACTGCACCTGCGTTCAGAGTTGTTCCGGGGACAATTTCTTCGATGTAACCCAAGCACAAACGCACTCTTTTGGCAGTACTCTTGTAGTAATGTATGGACCTTTCTAATCTGAACCAATTTTCCTTTGGTTATCCTGATTGTTTTATTTCATTAATCTTACTTCATTTGCATTCTGACTCTTTGATTAATTATTTCAGAGTCCGTCAGCGTTTTAAGATTTGGGCATGAAGTCTGCATGCATGTCATGTTATTGAAATCTGCATTTAAACAGAACTGAAAGTAGCATAAGAAAAAGACAAGGTTAAGAAAAGAGACATTCTTGGAAAATGAAATATTAAATCCATTTGATTTTTGATTTTTGATATTTTGATTGATGAATTTTTTTTTTTTTTGAATTTTAAAGATAGAAGGGTTTACATTGGAAAGTAAGACAATAAAGTAAAACACCCGGATCACACCCTGAGATAATCTGGACGCAGAAAGGATAGCAAGACTGGCTACCGAGACTCCCATCTGATGGGGGAACTTTCAGGCTTGGCAACCATTTTCTGGTTTTTCTTCTGTCTCGGCAATGGCTGCAATGGCCTTCAGTGCCGGATCAAATTCCTCATCTTTACAAATCATTCCGACTACTGGCCCAGTGTGAGCATACAGGGGGTTATTCATCGTATTTTGGTCTTCTTCATCCCCAATCACAATTTCCTGGACCTCGATGAGGCCTTCCACTGCTCTTTTTAAAGTCCAACAATTTTCAGTGTTATGGCCCACTGCTCCAGAGTGGTATTAACATCTAGCATCAGCCCGGTGTGAGGGGGACTCGGGGTTCGGCCGGTTCGGGGCCACTGGTTGTAGTATACCTGTCCTGACCAACTTTTGGAGCAAGCTAGAGTATGATTCACCAATAGGTATGAATTGATTCTTTTGGAAAGGCTCTCTTGGGCGAGGATTGTATTGGGGAACATTTGGTTGGGGATTATATGGAGCTTGGTAAGGATGGGCATTTCTGGGAAGTGGAGCTCGGTTTTGGGTATAATTTTGTGGTCGCGTATAAGATTGCGCGTTCATCACCGCATAGGGAGGCGGTGCCACGACATATGTTGCATCATCTTGACAGGGATAATAGTGTTGTGGGACTTTACGAAGAATATATGATTGGTTGAATTCCCTGCGGGCCTCCTTCGAGCTCAAAGTCATCATGGCTCCCTCTTCTATCCCGTTCCTATTCAACAAACCCCCTGACCCATTCTGAACGGCTTCTGATGTAGCCTTAAAAGTAGCTTGACTCAAAATTCGGCCCGTTTCTAAACCACTTTCGACCATCTCCCCAATTTTGATAGCTTCAGCAAATGGTCCACCCATAGCAGACATCATGTTCTGGAAGTAGTATGCCTCTTGGGCCTGTAGGAAGACCGTAACCATTTCTGCTTCGTCCATTGGAGGCTTTACCCTGGCAGCGTGCTCACACCATTTGACAGCATATTCACGAAAGCTTTCCACGATTTTCTTTTTCAAATTGGACAAAGAATTCATGTCGGGAGTAATGTCTACATTATATTGGAACTGGCGGACAAAGTCTCGAACCATATCGTCCCACACATGCTAGTGAGTAATTTCTTGACTCATATACCATTCAGCAGCGATTCCGGTGAGGCTTTCTCCGAAATAGGCCATTAGTAACTCATCTTTTCCACCAGCATCCCTCAGCTGGTTACAATATCGTTTTAAGTAAGCTATTGGGTCTCCGTGCCCGTCATATTTTCCAAACCTTGGCATCTTGAAACCAACCGGCAGGTAAACATGTGGAAACATGCATAAATCGGAGTAGGAGAGACTCTTCTGACCACTCAAACCCTGAATATTTTTTAAGCTTTGCTCTATGCTTCTCATCCTCCGAGCCATTTCTTCCTGCTCGGGGTTTCTCATTGTTCTTTGTTGACCCCTAGGAGACTCATATCGCGGGTGCTGAGGGTATGATTTTGGCCTGAGCATTGTTGGATGTGTCGTAGTGGAGATTGGTGGTACATCGAACATTGTTAACGGTTCTCTTGAAGGAATTACGGGGCCATTAGACGGCATTAGAGGGTGCCCACTTGGGATGAGTGGGTTGAGCACAAGGATGTTGGAAAGCCATATGAACCGGGAATCAACTCAGGAAAACCATGGATTACACTTGGCGGTTCCCTACCGTTAGACCAAGCGTCCCACATTTCTAACATGCGGTGATGCAACATTCTATTTTCTTCAGCAGTTGATGATTCCAGTTGCGGAATAGCCGATGACGGACCATCCTCAGGACCGATGATTGGCAGATTACCAACGTAGGCCATCACTACCTTTGGACCTTGTGAAGGATGGGAAACCGGACTACCAACAAAACCAACCACCAGAACCTGGCTAATTTGCACACCAAACAACCTTGTTAGCTTTGAGACATTTAGCATATAGGAAATCGCATATTGGGATGCAATGCACCTAACAGTTAAATGCTTCTACCATGTGTTTGAGCGGTTGCATGTTTCATCCCGGCCTTTAAATGTCCCTTTCAAATTTTATCCCTCCCTCTGTTTTTGAATTTTCCATATCTCGATTTCTTTTTCTTTCTCTTTTTGTTATTTTCGCTCTTTGTTTTTCTCAGTTATTTTGTCACTCTTTTTTCTTTTCTTTTTTTTCTTTTTCGCTCTATTTTTCACTTTCTTTTCACTCTTTTCTCAAAAAAAAATTCTTGTTTCGTATTTATTTATTTTTCACTCAATTATGATCGAATCCTACGTGGATTGCCTACGTATCATGACGCCGCATGAATCAGATCTTGCATAGTTCGGGAAGATTGAGAATAGAGTAAATAAAGCTAACTCTTTTTTTGAATTTTGTTTATTTTATATTATTTTTTTGATTTTTTTGAAAGAAAGGTTTTAAAAGAAGATAGAAAATATTTTTGGCTCTTTTTTTTTTTTGATGTTTTGATTGAAATGTTTGAAAGAAAGACTTCTAAAAAATAAAGAAAATATTTTTTGGATTTTGATTTGATTTTTTTTTTTTTGGACTTTTGGGAAAACTAATTCAAGATCAAGAAAACCTGTATTTTTGGATTTTAATTTTTTTTTTTGATTTTCTTTTTTGAATTTCAGGGAAAACGACTTTTAAAAATGGTGGGAATACATACATATATATATATATATATATATATATATATTTTAATGAAAGACTTCTAAAAACTCTTTTCTTTTGTTTTGAACTTTGAGAATTTCAAAAGTAAGAAGAAAATATTTTCTTTGAATTTCATCTTTTTCATCTTCCTTTTCTCTTTCTTCTAAGAATAAAGAAAATATTTTTGGATTTCGAATGATGCCTCTATATTTTCAAAAGAGGGTTTTTTAAAGAAAGAGAAAGATTTTATTTGTTTTTTTTTTTGGATTTTTGTTTTCTAATTTTTTTGTTTCTTTTGGAAAAATATTTCTGAAGGAGGGAAAAATATATTTTTTTTTTGGATTTTAATTGATTATTTTACCTAGTTTTATTTCTGTTTTTGACTAAAAGCTTTCAAAAAGGAAGAAAAATATTTTGGGATTTTTTCTTCTTAAAATCTCTTTTTCTTTTTTCAGAAGGGAATTAAAAGAAAATATTTTTGGATTTTTTAAAAAATTGGGGTCTCAAAAAAAGACTTTCCACAGAAGGAAGTAAAAATAATTTTTTTGGTTTTGTTTGAAAATTATGAAAAATAAAAAGGCAGAAAATTTTTTGTTTGGGATTTTAATTTGATTTATCTTTTTTTTTTCTAATGAAAGACTTCTACGAAAATTTTGTTTTTTTGTTTTTTTTTTAATTCTTATTATTTTATTTGAAATTTTCTAAAAAGACTTCTAACGAAGGAATTAAAGGAAAATATTTTTGGATTTTTGTAAAAATAGGGGCCGGAACCGATGAGGTTTGCCTACGTATCTCACATTCGGTGAGAATCAGACCCGCGTAGTTCTGCCTATTTTGACGGAACCGGGGAAACATGATATTAACTTATTTTCATTCCTTTTTTTTTAAATACATTTTCTCTTTCTCCATCTTTCAAAAAATTTGGCAGAGTTTCATGACATTTTCAAGTATCGGGGTTTTCAAAAATCGGGAAAATTTTCTATCCTATTTCACTCTTGGTTTTTCTGCTATTTTTTCTTTATTCGGTCAACAAACAAGCCGAAACAAAATATTGTACACATAGCAGGTAAGATGCATCAGGATGATCTTTTATTTCGGGCTCACCTGTCCTAGACGGACTCAACCCCTGTGTTGAGTCCCCTAAGTCAAATGCACGTGATGCAAATAATCATTCCTACTAGGGATCCGGCATGAGGCTATGTTATAATAGGTTTATATCTTGGGGTTTTGTTCTAGACAAGGCTTACCTGAGCGGACAGCTCGAGCCGGGGACGGGGCAGCGTACCGGGAATACAGAAGCTTCACCGGCTTTGCAACTTGTACGTACCTCGTTCTAAAATTTGGATGACTCTAACAGAAAAGAAGTCACACGAAGTGCACACTTCCTAGATGATTTAGAAGACTCAGGGAGAAGAAGGGTTTCGGCACAGTTTTATACGCAGTTCAGATAATATCAAAGCGATAAATGCGGCAATTAGCACATTAGGTTTAAACACGTAAAATCAGATAATGAAAGCCAAAATATAACATTTATATAAGATCAAATTCTTGAACCCTGAACCAGAGATTCTGGGTTCGATCCCCAGCAGAGTGTCACGACCCGAAATCCCACCTTCGGGTCAGGACTGCATCTAACGTTGAACCCGCTAGACAAGCCAACGTTTGAACTAGATAAAACTCGTTAACAACTAAAAAAAATGAGATAACTAAGGCATCGATGGTCAACAATATGAAGGTTAATAAATTACCAAAAATAATATAGCAACTTTTAAATAAAACCCATATACAAATCCCGGAACTGGTGTCACATACTCACGAACTGTCTAAGAGATTACTAAAACAAAGGTCTGAAAATAAGTACATATGACTGTCTTTGAACTATAAGATAAGACAGAGCTGAAAGTGAAGGGTAGAAAGTGACACCAAGGCCCACGAACGTCTGCGGGTCTACCTCGATGTCTCCTGTATGAACCGATGGAATGCTCCGACCGTCAGTGACCACCGGGTCCGGCTGCGTAGTCTGCACAACATAAAGAAGTGCAAGTGTAGCATCAGTACAAACAACCCCATGTACTGAGTAAGTGCCGAGCCTAACCTCGGCGAAGTAGTGACGAGGCTAGGACCGTCAACAATATATGTACCTGCGCAATTCTATATAATAACAGGAAAATATCGATGGAAATAAGAAAGTAAAACAGATACGGGGAGAACATGCTGGGGGTAAAAGGGGAAACAAAATGCTAGCACAATAGAACAGGGTAATAACTGAAGTGTAAAAATAATAAAAGCAGGAATTTAACGTCTCAGGACAGAAAATGAACAGCAAAAGGCACGGCATGTCCCCTCGTGCATAATCTCGCAATCACTCGGCACGGAATGTACCCTCGTGCATAAATAGTAACACTCGGCACGGAATGTCCCCTCATGCAATAAATGATCAACGATTAACACGGCATGTCCCCTCGTGTGATAAATAACAAACAATCAGCACGGCATGTCCCCTCGTGCGATAAATAATAACCGATCAACACGTCATGTCCCCTCTGTGATAAATAATAAACAATCAGCACGGCATGTCCCTTTGTGCGGTAAATAATAAACGCTAAGCACGACATGTCCCCTCGTGCGATAAATAAAATAAAAGAAACAATATAATGTGAAAATCAACAATAAGGAGTCTCAAGTGTGTGGAAATACTCAATAAAATTCTATCATCCCGGCAAGGGACTCAACTATAACCAACCCCGCATCAGAAATACAATTTCAACAGTAAAAGGCTCAACTGAAACAAATAACACAATAACTCCCCATGTCATGAAACAACATCAAGGTATCACTTCTAAATCACCAATTACTCATAGTACAAAGAATATTAAGAACACGGTATGATTCATCACAATTGACTCACGGGCATGCTTGACCGCAATATATAGGCACTCGTCACCCCGCCTATACGTTGGACATGAATTACACATTGCAAATAAGACTCTATACCTAATCCCTCAAGCTAAGGTTAGGCCAAACACTTACCTCGGCTCCAAAAATGCAAGTCAAGCCTCAATCACAGCCTTCCCTCTCGAATCCAACTCCGAATCGATAATATCTAGACATAATGGATTTATTAACATCAATAAATACTCAATAAACCAATTCCGAAGCCTAATTATACATTTTCTACTATTCTTCCAAAAATACTAAAATTCGACCCCGGGCCCGGTTGGTCCAAACACGAGGCTCGGACCAAAACCCGATCACCCATAACCCCACGAGTTAGAATATATAATTTGTTTTAAGATTCGACCCCAAATTGAGGTTGAATCACCCAAAATTCCCAAAAACCTAACTCTACACAAAATCCCTAATTTCTACTTTGTTTCCATATTTTTAGGCCTAGAATCAGGTGATTAGTTGATAAAAGTAAGAGGAAATGATGTTAAGAATACTTACCTATGGAGCTATGGAGGAAAAGTTCTTCAAAATTTGCCTAGGTGGGTTGGGGAAGAAGAAGAGTTGTGAAAAATGAGAGAAATCCCGAAATAGTTATGTTTTTGGGTTATTAAAATCACTGGAGGGATTTACCCTTCGCGTTCGCGGGCCACTGGCCGCGTTCGCGAAGGGTTGACAGCTGGGACTTATGTGTTCGCGAATCCAGGGCTGCGTTCGCGTAGGTCTGCCTCCCTAACCTTCCGCGTTCGCGAGCCTCTGCCCGCGTTCGCGAAGAAAAAACCTACCTGACCCTAGACCCCACCCTATAACACTACGCGTTCGCGAGAGGGGCGTCGCGTTCGCGTAGAGCAGTACCCCCCATAGCTCTGCGTTCGCGATCGTACCTCTGCGTTCGCGTAGAACAAAACCCAAGCCACACTATTTACCCTTCGCGTTCGCGAGCCCTTGGCCGCGTTCGCGAGCCCTTGGCCGCGTTCGCGAGCCCTTGGCCGCGTTCGCGAAGGGTATTACACCAGACATCAGAAACAGGCCAAGAACACCAGAATTTTCCTTCTTTTCACACCCCGTTAGCTACCCGAAACTCACCCGAGCCCTCGGGTCTCAAAACCAAACACACACACGACTCCCAAAACATCCTACGGACTTATTCAAGCATTTAAATCACCAAAATATCATCAAAATCATCGAATCAAACCTCAAAACTCTTAGAATTTTCTTAAAACTTCATAAAGCTTAACTTTTCCAATTTTAATTCGAAACACGTCATTTCAAGTCCGTTTAACACCAAATTTCCCAGATAAGACAAATAACATATAATAAACATGTTCCGCGCTCCGGAACCATAATACGGGCCCGGTAACACGGTTTTCACATAATTATTCCTTTTCAAAATCCTTTATTATTTTCAGAAAACAATTTTTCTTAAAAATTCATTTCTCGGGCTTGGGACCTCGGAATTCGATTCCGGGCATACGCCCATGTCCCATATTTTCCTACGAACCCTCCGGGACTGTCACATCAAGGGTCCGGGTCCATTTACCAAAAATGTTGACCAAAGTCAACTTTATTCATTTAATTATCATAAAATTCCATTTTCATCAAATTTCAACATAAGGACTTCCCAGCTACACGTCCGGGCTGCGCACGCATATCGAGGTGAGATTAACGGAGGCTTTCGAGGCCTCGAAATATAGATTTAGCTAGTATCACTTAGGATGTCATTTTGGGTCATCACAATCTCCACCTCTAAAACAAACGTTCGTCCTTGAACGGACATAGAAAAGTACCTGAGTCTGAGAAAAGATGGGGATAACGACTCCTGATATCGGACTCGGACTCCTAAGTAGCTGCCTCGGCAGGTTGGCCACTCCACTGAACACGGACCGAAGGATAACTCTTCGACCTCAACTGACGAACCTGTCTATCTAATATAGCTATCGGTTCCTCCTCATAAGTCAGATCCTTGTCCAACTGGACACCGCTGAAGTCAAGAACATGAGATGGATCTGCAATATACCTCCGGAGCATGGATACATGAAACACTGGATGCGCTACTGATAAATGCGGTGGCAAGGCAAGTTTGTAGGCCACCTCTCCTACCTTATCCAAAATCTCAAATGGACCAATATACCTAGGGCTCAACTTGCCCTTTTTTCTGAATCTCATCACGCCCTTCATAGGTGACACTCGAAGGAATACCTGGTCTCCTACCATGAAAGCCAAATCTCGAACTCTATGATCTGCATAACTCTTTTTTCTGGACTGAGCTGTACGAATCCTATCCTGAATAATCTTCACCTTATCCAAGGCATCCTGGACTAACTCAGAACCCAATAGCCTAGCCTCTCTGGGCTCAAACCATCCGACTGGAGACCGACATCGCCTACCATACAACGCCTCATACTGAGCCATCTGAATGCTCGACTGGTAATTCTTGTTGTAGGCAAACTCTGCTAAAATCAAGAACTGATCCCATGAACCACCAAAGTCAATAACACAAGCTCGCAACATATTCTCCAAAATCTGAATAGTAGGCTCGGATTGTCCGTCCGTCTGAGGATGAAATGTTGTGCTCAACTCAATCTGTGTGCCCAACTCTCGCTGAAATACTCTCCAGAAATGAGAGGTAAACTAAGTACCTCGGTCTGATATGATAGATAAGGGAACACCGTGCAATCTGACAATCTCTCTCATATAGATCTGAGCTAACTTCTCTGCCGAAGATGAAACCGCCACAGGAATGAAATGTGCTGACTTGGTCAGCCTATCTACAACAACCCATACTGCATCAACCATCCTCGGAGTCTGTGGGAGTCCAACTACAAAATCCATCGTCATAC
>ML265974.1:15518-27648 GCA_005239495.1 Nicotiana undulata | reverse complement strand
TGATACGCTCCCACTTCCACTCGGGAAGCTGAATCTGCTGCATTAAACCTCCGGGTCTCTGGTGCTCATATTTAACATGCTGACAATTCAAGCACCGAGCTACAAAAGCCACAATATCCTTCTTCATTCTACGCCACCAATAATGCTGCCGCAAGTCCTGGTACATCTTCCCGGCGCCCAGATGAATGGAATACCGGGAACTATGGGCCTCCTGCAATATTAACTCACGAATGTCGTCCACATCAGGAACACATATACGACCCTGCAATCTCAAAACTCCCTCAGCATCAACTGTGACCTACTTGGCACGTCCGTGCCAAACCGCATCCCTAAGAGCACACAAATGACGATCATCATACTACCTGGCGCGAATACGTTCATACAATGAAGAACGAGCGACGGTATGGGCCAAAACACTGCCACCCTCCGAAACCTCCAACCTAACAAATTGATTGGCTAACGCCCGAACATCCCTAGCCAAAGGTCGCTCTCCAACTGATAGATAAGCCAAATTACCCATGCTGACTGACTTCCGGCTCAAGGCATTGGCCACTACATTGGCCTTTCCCAGATGATGGAGAATAGTAATATCATAATCCTTCAGCAACTCTAACCACTTCCTCTGCCTCATATTCAACTCCTCTTGCTTAAACAAGTATTGCAAACTCTTGTGATCAGTGAATACCTCACACGGTACCCCATACAAATAGTGTCTCCAAATCTTCAAGGCATGAACAATAGCTGCAAGCTCCAAATCATGGACTGGATAGTTCTTCTCATAAATCTTCAACTGACAAGAAGCATTGGCTATAACCTTCCCATCCTGCATCAACACTGCACCAAGCCCAACCCGCGAAGCATCACAATACACGGTATACGGTCCTGAACCTGTGGGCAACACTAACATCGGTGCCGTGGTCAAGGCTGTCTTGAGCTTCTGAAAGCTCGCCTCACGCTCATCCGACCACCTGAACTGGGCACCCTTCTGGGTCAACCTGGTCATCGGGGCTAGGATAGATTAAAAGCCCTCCACAAATCGGCGATAATAACCTGCTAAGACCAAGAAACTCTGAATCTCTGTAGCTGAAGTAGGCCTAGGCCAATCTCTGACTACTGAAAATATTCTTGGGATCCACCTGAATACCCTCTACCGACACAACATGGCCCAGAAATGCCAGCGAACTCAACCAGAACTCACACTTAGAAAATTTGGCATACAACTGACTATCCCTCAGAGTCTAGAGGACGACTCTAAGGTGCTACTCATACTCCTCTCGGCTGCGAGAGTATATCAATATATCATCAATGAAAACAATAATGAACGAGTCCAAATAAGGCCTGAACACCCGGTTCATCAATTCCATAAAAGACACAGAGGCATTTTTCAACCCGAATGACATCAACAAGAACTCATAATGCCCATAACGAGTGCGAAAGGTTGTCTTAGGTACATCAGACGCCCTGATCCTCAGCTGATGATAACCAGATCTCAATTCTATCTTAGAGAACATCGTAGCACCCTGAAGCTGATCAAATAAGTCATCAATCCTCGGCATAGGATACTTGTTATTGATAGTAACCTTATTCAACTGCCGGTAGTCGATACACATCCTCATTGAGCCATCTTTCTTCTTAACGAACAACACTGGGGCACCCCAAGGAGAAACACTAGGCCTAATGAAGCCTTTATCCAACAAATCCTGCAACTGCTCCTTCAATACCTTCAACTCTGGCGGGGCCATACGATACGGCGGAGCAGAAATGGGCTGAGTGCCCAGAGCTACCTCAATACAAAAATCAATATCCCTATCGGGTGGCATACCCGGCAGGTCAGCAGGGAATACCTCTAGAAATTCACGAACCACGGGCACAAACTCTATAGAAGGAACCTCAGCACTAGAATCACGAACATAGGCCAAATAGGCCAAACACCCCTTCTCGACCATGCGCCGAGCCTTCATATAAGAAAGAACTCTACCAGAAGAATAGCTAGGAGTCCCCCTCCACTCCAAACGAGGTACTCCTGGAAAGGCTAAGGTCACTGTCTTGGCGTGACAATCCAGAATAGCATGATAGGGGGATAGCCAATCCATCCCCAATATAACGTCAAAGTCAACCATATCCAGAAGCAAAAGATCAACCTGAGTCTCCAGACCACCAATAACTACTACGCAAGCACGGTAGACTCGATCTACCACTATAGAATTACCCATCGGTGTAGACACATGTACAATAGGACTCAAGGAATCACGGGGCATACTCAAATAAGGGGCAAAGTATGAAGACACATAAGAGAAAGTAGAACCCGGATCGAATAACACCGAAGCATCTCGGTTGCAAACTGAAACCGTACCTGTGATAACTGCGTCAGAGGCCTCGGCCTCAGGCCTGGCCAGAATAGCATAGCATCGGGGCGGAGCCGCTCCAACCTGCACATCTCTGGGTCTACCTGCTACGGGCTGACCCCTACCTCTCATGGCCTGCCCTCCACCTCTATGAGTCTGACCTCCACCTCTGGCACCACGACCACCCCTAGCGGGCTGAGGGGGCGAGGGTGCACCTGATGCGGGAACCATGGCACGGGAACCCAGATACTGAGAACCACCAAAACCTCGGGGGAAAAACCTGGAAATATGCCCCATACCACTGCAAGTGAAGCAAGACTTCGGCTGCTGAGAATACTGACCCTAGAACTGTCCCTGACGACCAGAATGATCATCCTGATTGCTCTGAATCGGCGGTGCACTGATGGGAGCTGAAGGTGCACTGCGGGATACCTGGAGTGCCGACTGATAAGGCCTAGGGGGATGACCTCTGCCAAAGGAATCTCTGCCTCTAGATGAGGCACCACTGAAACGGCCGAAATGACGAGGTCTCTTGTCAGACCCCTGTCCACCACCCTGGGATAATACCATCTCAATGCGCCTGGCCACATCAGCTACATCCTGAAAGGAGATATCAGTACCCGTCTCTTTGGCCATCTAAAGTCTGATGGGCTGGGCTAGACCCTCAATAAATCTCCAAACCCTCTCCCGATCAGTGGGGAGTATCATAATGGCATGCCTGGCCAGAGTAATGAACCCGGTCTCGTACTGAGTTACGGACATGGAGCCCTGCTGTAGACGCTCAAACTGCCTCCAAAGATCCTCTCTCTGAGTAACTGGAAGGAACTTCCCCAAGAACAACTCGGAGAACTAAGCCCAAGTCAGAGGTGCAGACCCAGCTGGTCTGGTCAAGCAGTAATCTCTCCACCAAGTCTTGGCGGTGCCAGAAAGACGAAATGTAGCAAAATCAACTCCATTGGACTCCACAATGCCCATGTTCCGAAGAACCTCATAACAGTTGTCTAAATAATCCTGGGGATCCTCTGATGGTGCACCAGTAAATGTAGTAGTGAATAACTTGGTGAACCGATCCAACCTCCACAGAGCGTCTGCTAACATGGTTGCTCCCTCAACTACTGGTGCCACAATACCCGGCTGAACTACTCCGGCTGTCTGAGGTGCCGGAGTCTGGAACTAAGTGGCAAACTGCTCTGGCGTATGAATAGCAGAAGTCTGGGTCCCTCCCCCAGCCTAAGATCCAGCTGGTGCAGTAGGAAGAAGACCGGCCTGACCTACACTCTCTATGAGTCCCACTAAGCGGACTAGAGCATCCTGAAGCACTGGGGTGGCAATGAACCCCTCTAGGACATGAGCTGGTCCAACTGGGACTGTCTGAGTAGGAACCTCGCCGGCAAAGTCTACCTGTAGGTCCTCTACTGGAGCTGCTACTCTAGCTCTGACTCGGCCTCTAGCACGGCCTCGGCCTCGGCCCCTCGTAGGAGCTGCAATAGGAGAATCAGGTTGTTGGTCGGTCGATGAGGAAGCGCGCGTTCTCGCCATCTGCGAGAGAGTAAAATAGAGACTCAATTAGTATTCAGAATTCAACTGGCACGACAGAGAATGAAAGATGTGAAGTCATTCCTAACTTTGCAGCCTCTGAGGGCTAAGTACAGATGTCTCCGTACCGATCCCTCAGACTCTACCAAGTTTGTCCGTGAGTTGTGAGACCTAAGAAACCTAGAGCTCTGATACCAACTTGTCACGACCCGAAATCCCACCTTCGGGTCAGGACTGCGTCTAACCTTGAACCCGCTAGACAAGCCAACGTTTGAACTTAGATAAAACTCGTTAACAACTAAAACAAACGAGATAACTAAGGAATCGATGGTCAACAATATGAAGGTTAACAAATTACCAAAAATAATATAGCAACTTTGAAATAAAACCCATATACAAATCCCGGAACTGGTGTCACATACTCACGAACTGTCAAAATCATCGAATCAAACCTCAAAACTCTTAGAATTTTCTTAAAACTTCATAAAGCTTAACTTTTTCAATTTTAATCCAAAACACGTCATTTCAAGTCCGTTTTACACCAAATTTCCCAGATAAGACAAATAACATATAATAAACATGTTCTGGGCTCCGGAACCATAATACGGGCCCGGTAACACTGTTTTCACATAATTATTCATTTTCAAAATCCTTTATTATTTTCAGAAAATAATTTTCTTTAAAAATTCATTTCTCAGGCTTGGGACCTCGGAATTCGATTTCGGGCATACGCCCAAGTCCCATATTTTCCTACGGACCCTCCGGGACCGTCACATCATGGGTCCGGATCCATTTACAAAAAACATTGACCAAAGTCAACTTTATTCATTTAATTATCATAAAATTCCATTTTTTATCAAATTTCAACATAAGGACTTCCCGGCTACACGCTCGGGCTGCGCACACATATCGAGGTAAGATTAACGGAGGCTTTCGGAGTCTCGAAACACAGATTTAGCTAGGATCACTTAGGATGACCTTTTGGGTCATCACATAGAGTCGCCGGATCTGTCACACCTCCTTTTTCACTATCCCCGGATGAATGAAGGGGTAAGGGAGTTTTTCCACTTTAAGTGACATTATTCGGACTTGGGATTTAGTTTAGTTTTCAGAGTCGCCACCTGGATTTTGACGATGTTCCGGGACACCGTTTTATTGAAATACCAAACCGAGAAAATATAGACTCTAATTTAAGTTGTCTGCAACCAGAAATCCGAGTAAGGAATTCTGTTAACCCGGGAGAAGGTGTTAGGCATTTCCGAGTTCCGCGGTTCTAGCACGGTCGCTTATCTATTAAAATTTGGCCTAAGTTATCTGATTATTTACGTGTTTTAGCCTATTGTGCATTTAGCCTTTTTATCTTTTAACCACTTTTTGGTATTTATGGATTTATCTTGGAACACGTCACGATGGCGTGCACTTATTTGTTTTTGGACACATTGTAATTGCGCCACATGAAATGCACCCGCAATTACAACATGCGATTTGATTATTGTTCTGAGTTAGAGTCGGGGACATGAGCTGTCATTCCCGAGTGTAGATTATATAGTCAAGACTATGGTCATGACGGTTAAAAATGCCTATTTGAGGTGATATTGAATTATTCAATTATAAATCAATTTTGATATTTATTGATTTATGTTGGGAACAAGTCACGATGGTGTGCACTTGTTGTTTTAGGACACATAGTAACCGGGCCACATGAAATGCGCCCGCGATTACAACATGTAATTTTATTATATTTCGAAGTTGTATTAATTTATAAAGGAAAGCTAGCTTACATGTTTATTGGGAACATGCCAACAATTTTGATTATTCTTCTTGCCTTGGGCCAAAACGTGGGTTTAACATTACTGACTAATGATGCCTATAATTAATTTGTAAGCAAATCATATGACCCACTTAGAAATTAATTATAAACTAATCAAACTAAACTAAGACAGAATACTACTTAATAAATCTCAAATAACTAGTCAGAGGTATTATGCAAATAATCAAATTTATGAGCATTTATATCAATGTAATCTACACATTTATCAGCAACCATGCTAATTTTATAACATCTGAGTTTTGTCTTGTCATTAGCAAGACTCACTTCCCAATCTTTGCACAATAAAGTTATACTAAATAAATAAAAGGAAGTCCACATATTTATCATACGCCTAAAAAGATTAAAAAGGGTGATATTCTCAACAGATCAAAAAGACAAACACGAATCACGGATGGACAGGGATGGATTAGTACCTGTAAACAAATTTATGTGTACAACAAGCCAATACAACAGAAAAACAAGTAATAGAGCTCAGCTACGCAACAGTCGACGGCAACAACAATTTGCAAATTAATTTCGACTTTGCAAACCCAGAAACGATAGAGAAAATATTTAGGATCAACAGAGGCAGATAAATTTTTTACAAACTGTTTGTTGTTTGTTTTGTCTAATTTCTTAAGCTGGTAGTTTCAGATCTCAGAAAAAAATTTGAGTTTCAAATTTCTCATTTCAAATGCTTCTATATGAGTGTGCATTTTCAGAGGTATTTTTGTTGGTTTTGTGCTGGTTTAGTAAGTTTCTACATGGTATCTCGAAGGTGATTTAATGAAGGTTTAGAGGATGGATTTTGGTGAAAGGAATTAAGAGGTTTTTGTGTGAGGAAGATGAAGTTGGGGAGTTGCCATTCTGATTTTTTGGAAAGGGGGCGTTTTATCTCTATCCTCAGGTCTTATTAAGTCTCTATTATATAAAGGAATGGATTAGGGTTGGAATGTGGGGAATTTAATTGGGCCTGGGATTTTGGGCCCAGAAATTAGGCCAATTTGAAACAAGGGTAAATTTTATCTTTCAAAAATAGTCATCTTATTACTAATTAAATTTCTTTTATCAAAACGACCTAATTAACATTTTAACTAATAAACTAATTGATTAAGCGAATGTATATTTTTTGTGACTTTTATATATTAATCTATCAATTAAAGGGTAATTAATTTCTAAAAATGTGAATTAAACCTAAGATTACATGAGATGAAAAAATGTGACAATTTTTATGATTTTTCTATGATTTTAAAATATTAAACATGCATGAAATGCAACTAAATAAAGAAAAGTTCCTAAAATTCATTAAATGTATTTTTGATTATTTTTAGGAGTAATTTCCATTCGGGGCAAAAATGGGGTGTTCACAGCGATCTGTCACACCTCCTTTTTCACTATCCCCGGATTAATGAAGGGGTAATAAGGGAGTTTTTCTACTTTAAGTGACATTATTCGGATTTGAGATTTATTTTAGTTTTCAGAGTCGCCACCCGGATTCTTGACGATGTTCCGGGACACTGTTTTATTGAAATCCCAAACCGAGGAAATTTAGACTCTATTTTAAGTTGTCTGCGACCAGAAATCCGAGTAAGGAATTCTGTTAACCCGGGAGAAGGTGTTAGGCGTTCCCGAGTTCCGCGGTTCTAGCACGGTCGCTTAACTATTAAAATTTAGCCTAAGTTATCTGATTATTTACGTATTTTAGCCTATTGTGCATTTAGCCTTTTTAACTTTTAACCCCTTTTTGGTATTTATGGATTTATCTTGGAACAAGTCACGATGGTGTGCACTTGTTTGTTTTTGGACACATTGTAATTGCGCCACATGAAATGCACCCGCAATTACAACATGCGATTTTATTATTGTTCTAAGTTAGAGTCGGGGACATAAGTTGTTACTCCCGAGTGTAGATTATATAGTCAAGACTATGGTCATGACGGTTAAAAATGCCTATTTGAGGCGATATTCAATTATTCTCTAAATTTCAGAATTTTATCTAAAAGAGATATTTTTAGCTTTACGGGGGATAAATCAATTTTGATATTTATGAATTTATGTTGGGAATAAGTCATGATGGCGTGCACTTATTGTTTTGGGACACATAGTAACCGCGCCACATGAAATGCGCCCGCGATTTCAACATGTGATTTTATTATAGTTCGAAGTTGTATTAATTTATAAAGGAAAGCTAGCTTACATGTTTATTGGGAACATGCCAATAATTTTGATTATTCTTCTTGCCTTGGGCCAAAACGTGGGTTTAACATTACTGACTAATGATGCCTATAATTAATTTGTAAGAAAATCATATGACCCACTTAGCAATTAATTATAAACTAATCAAACTAAACTAAGACAGAATACTACTTAATAAATCTCAAATAACTAATCAGAGGTATTATGCAAATAATCAAATTTATGAGCATTTATATCAATGTAATCTACACATTTATGAGCAATCATGCTAACTTTATAACATCTGAGTTTTGTCTTGTCATTAGCAAGACTCACTTCCCAATCTTTGCACAATAAAGTTATATACTAAATAAATAAAAGGAAGTCCACATATTTATCATACGCCTAAAAAGATTAAAAAGGGTGATATTCTCAACAGATCAAAACGACAAACACGAATTACGGATGGACAGGAAATGATTAGTACCTGTAAACAAATTTATGTGTACAACAAGCCAATACAACAGGAAAAAAAAGTAATAGAGCTCAGCTACGCAACAGTCGACGGAAACAGCAATTTGCAAATTTATTTCGGCTTTGTAAACCCAAAAGCGATAGAGAAAATATCTAGGATCAACAGAGGCAGATAAAGCTTTTTACAGACTGTTTTTTGTTGTTTGTTTTTTATAATTTCTCAAGCTGGTAGTTTCAGATCTCAGAAAAAAAAATTAGTTTCAAATTTCTCATTTCAAATGCGTCTATATGAGTGTGCATTTTCAGAGGTATTTTGGTTGGTTTTGTGCTAGTTTTGTAAGTTTCTACATGGTATCTCGAAGGTGCTTTAATAGAGGGTTAGAGGATGGATTTTGGTGAAAGGAATTAAGAGGTTTTTGTGTGAGGAAGATGAAGTTGGGGAGTTGCCTTTTTGATTTTTTGGAAAGAGGGCGTGTTATCTCTATCCTTAGGTCTAATTAAGTCTCTATTATATAAAGGAGGGGATTAGGGTTGGAATATGGGGAATTTAGTTGGGCCTGGGACTTTGGGCCCTGAAATTAGGCCAATTTGAAACAAGGGCAAATTTTATCTTTCAAAAATACTCATCTTATTACTAATTAAATTTCTTTTATCAAAACGACCTAATTAACATTTTAACTAATAAACAAATTGATTAAGCGAATGTATATTTTTGTGACTTTTATATATTAATCTATCAATTAAAGGGTAATTAATTTCTAAAAATACGAATTAAACCTAAGATTACATGAAATGAAAAAATGTGACAATTATTATGATTTTTCTATGATTTTAAAATATTAAACATGCATGAAATGCAACTAAATAAAGAAAAGTTCTTAAAATTCATTAAAAGTTATTTTTTGGTTATTTTTAGGAGTAATTTCCATGCGGGGAAAAAACGGGGCGTTCACACTCACAATAATGGCTCGCAGCCTCACTCAGTCAGACACTCTCAACATGCCATCCAGGCCATAAATATACCAGGTTCTCGACCCATAAACAGTGTTTTATTTTCAATAAATAGTATCAAAATACTATGAGTGTCAAAACAATTATCAAAAAAAGACTGAGTGAAAATCATAACATATCAGTGAGGAAAATAGTAAAATTAGCCCCCAAGGGGTAAACAAATCGGCACTAGGCCCCAAACATAGCTTACAGCCCAAAACATATCAAATATATATCAATACTATTAAGCATGGGCTTTAAAAATCTATTTCGCAACTCAATAGTTGCCTAAATAGGGAATATATTTCCAAAGTTCTAACCTTTGCATTCCAAAACTGGTGAAAGGGTGCAGAGTTCAGGGTTTCATACCCTCAGGACAGGATATAAAGACATTATTTACCTCAAACTAGCCCGAAAAGCTACTCTGCAATACGCTTGCCTCTAGAATCGACTCCCGAGCGCTCCAAATCTATAAAGATCAGATCTTTGTCATCAAATTATGCTTAAGGAATGATTTTCAATTGAAAAATACCAATTTTAGCTCAAAATCCGAAATCGGCCAAAATCCGACCCCCGGTTCCGCGTCTTGGAACTCAGAAATTTTTATACCAAAATGTTCTTCGTCATCTCACGAGTCCGTACATATAAAGAACGCTAAAATCGGAGTTCGTTTGGCCCCTCAAATCGACCCCTAAAGGTCTCATAATCTCAAGTCCTAACCCCATATTTTTCTACTGATTTTCATAAATTAAACACTAATATTATGTTCCTTAATCACCTATAATCAAGTTTTAAGGTCCAAAATACTTACCTCTATGAAGAAAACTGATTTTCCCTCTTCAAAATCGCCTCAAAAGCTTCTTCCCGTTCAGAGTAATTTATACCCTGCAACACACCAGCAAAAACAACAAATTTTTCAAGTCCGGAAGTGTCCGTTAATCACCCGAAATCAACCCTGAGCCCCTCGAGACCCCAACCAAATTTACCAACAAATCACAAATGATAATTCAAACTTAGTTGCACTCTCAAAACACTAAATATAACCTTAAAACACCAAAATCACATCGGATTCAAGCCTAAGAACTTTGAAATCTCTAAAATTCACCAACGATGCCGAAACTATCCAAAACAACTTCGATTGACCTGAAATTTTTGCAGACATAACCAAAATGACATTACGAACCTGTTCCAACTGTCGGAATTCCATTCCGACCTCGATAGCCTATTTTCCACTGCCGACCGGAAATTGCTAAAAACTAACTTTCGCCAATTCAAGCCTAATTCTACACCGGGCATCACAAAATTATTCTGAACACACTTCAAAGTCCCAAATCACCTAACGAAGCTATCCGAGCCATAAAATCCGCATTCCGAGGTCGTTTGCCAATAAACCAACTCTTACTTGACTTTTCAACTATAAGGCTATGTTTTAAAGACTAAATGACTAAACTCTCACTACAACCATTCCGATTCCAAGACTACCAACTCTAACACATCATGAACAGTATAACCAACCTATGACGAGTCAATAACAGTAATTATAATGCAGGTTCTACGTAACAACAGACCGGGTCGTTACATTCTTCCCCTCTTAAATAAACGTTTGTCCTCGAACGGGTCTGGAAACATACCTGGAGTCTCAAACAAGTGAGGATATTTGCTCTGCATCTCCCGCTCGGTCTCCCAAGTAGCCTCCTCCACTGGCTGACCTCTCCACTGCACCTTCACTGATGTTATATCCTTAGACCTCAACTTTCTGACCTCGCGAGCCAAAATTGCTACTGGCTCGACCTCATATGACATATCACCCTTAAGCTGAACTGTGATGAAGTCTAAAACATGAGACGGGTCACCAACATATTTCTTGAACATCGATACATGAAATACCAGATGAACACTCGATAGGCTGGGTGGAAAGCCAAGTTTTTAAGCCACCTCTCCAACCTTCTGAAGTACCTCAAAAGGACCAATAAATCGAGTATTCAACTTTCCTCTCTTTCCGAACCTCATAACATCCTTCATGGGTGATACCTTCAGCAGTACCTTATCACCTTCCATAAAAGACACATCTCGGACCTTCTGGTCCGCATAGCTCTTCTGCCTAGACTGCGCCGTGCGAAGTCGCTCCTGAATCAACTTCACCTTCTCCAACGCATCCTAGCCTAGCCTCACCAGGCTCGAACCAACCAACCGGAGATCTACACCTCCTACCATATAAAGCCTCATACGGGGCCATCTGAATACTGGACTGGTAGCTGTTATTATATGCAAACTCCGCTAGTGGCAGAAACTGATCCCATGAACCACCAAAATCAATCTCACAAGCCCGTAACATATCCTCCAAAATCTGAATAGTCCGTTCCGATTGCCCGTCGATCTGAGGATGAAATGACATTCTCAACTCTACATCAGTACCCATACCTCTCTGTACGGCCCTCCAAAACTGAGATGACTGAGTACCTCTGTCAGAAATAATAGAAACCGAAACTCCATGCAATCGGACAATCTCCTTGATGTAAATACCAGCTAACCTCTCTAAAGTATAAGTAGTACTGACAGGAATAAAATGCGCGGACTTGGTCAATCTATCCACAATGGCCCAAATAACATCAAAACCCGTCGAAGTCCGTGGAAGTCCAACTACAAAGTCCATAGTGATCCGCTCCCACTTCCACTCCGGAATATCTAACCTCTGAAGTAACCCACCTGGTCTCTAGTGCTCATACTTGACCTGCTGGTAGTTGAGACACCGTGCTACATACTCAACAATATCTCTCTTCATCCGCCTCCACCAATACTG
>ML265974.1:998-15513 GCA_005239495.1 Nicotiana undulata | reverse complement strand
ATCCTGATACATCTTCGCGGCACCCGGATGAATAGAATACCGCGAGCTGTGAGCCTCTTCTAATATCAACTCTCGAATACCATCCACATTGGGCACACAAATACGGCCCTGCATCCTCATAACTCCGTCATCACCAATAGTAACATCTTTGGCATCATCCCGACGGACCCTATCCTGAAGTACTAACAAATGCAGATCATCATACTGTCGAGCTCTAATCTGATCATAAAGAGAAGACCGGGAAGCCACGCTAGCTAATACCCGCGGAGGGTCTGACAAATCCAATCTCACCAACCGACCCGCTAAAGTCTGAACATCAAGTGCTAAAGGTCGCTCTGCTGCTGAAAGGTAAGCTAGACTCCCCAAACTCTCGGCTCTGCGACTCAAGGCATCGGCCACTACATTGGCCTTTACCGGGTGATACAAAATAGTAATATCATAATCTTTGAAAATCTCTAACCACCTTCTCTGACGCAAATTCAAGTCCTTCTGCCTCAGTAGATACTGCAAACTATGATGGTCAGTGAAAATCTCACACTATACTCCATACAAGTAATACCGCCAAATCTTTAAGGCATGGACAATGGCAGCTAACTCAAGATCATGCACTGGGTAATTCTTCTCGTGCACCTTCAACTGTCTCGACGCGTAGGCAATCACCCTACCGTCCTGCATCAATACCGCTCCCAAACCAACTCTAGACGCATCACAGTAGACTGTATAAGAACCCGAACCAGTAGGCAACACTAATACCGGAGTTGTGGTCAATGCTGACTTGAGCTTCTGAAAGCTCTCCTCACACTCATCGGACCATCTGAATGGAGCACCCTTCTGGGTCAATCTAGTCAATGGTGAAGCAATAAAAGAGAATCCCTCCACAAAGCGAAGGTAATATCCCACCAAACCAAGGAAACTCCTAATCTCAGTAGCTGAGGACGGTCTGGGCCAACTCTGCACCGCCTCAATCTTCTTTGGATCAACCTGAATACCCTCACTAGACACCACGTGTCCCAACAAAGCTACTGAACCAAGCCAAAACTCACACTTGGAGAATTTTGCATAAAGCTTCTCCTCCGTCAATCTCCATAACACAACCCTCAAATGCTGAGCATGCTCTTCCTGGCTACGAGAATAAACCAAGATGTCATCAATTAACACAATGATGAACGAATCAAGGTAAGGCTGGAACACACTATTCATCAATTGCATGAACGCGGTTGGGGCATTGGTCAACCCAAATGACTTAACCAGGAAGTCGTAATGACCATATCTAGTCCTGAAAGTAGTCTTCGGAATGTCAGAATCCCGAATCTTCAACTGATGATACACAGACCTTAAGTCAATCTTGGAGAACACCTTAGCTCCCTGAAGCTGATCAAATAAGTCATCAATACGAGGCAAATGATACCGGTTTTTCACCGCAACCTTATTTAGGTGTCTATAATCAATACACATACGCATGGAGCCATCCTTCTTTTTCACAAACAACACTAGTGCACCCGAAGGTGACATACTAGGCCGAATAAACCCATTATCTAAGAGTTCCTGAAGCTGCTCTTTCAATTCTTTCAACTCCGCTGGTGCCATGCGGTAAGGTGGAATAGATATAGGCTGAGTGTCTAGCACCAGGTCAATACCAAAGTCAATATCCCTGTCAGGTGGCATGCTTGGCAGGTCTGCAGGGAATACATCCGAAAAATCACGGACTATTGGGACAGAATCAACAGATGGAGTCTCACTACTAACATCCCTCACAAAAGCAAGATAAGATTCACACCCTTTCTCAACCATACGCGGAGCCTTTACATAAGAAATCACTCTGTGAGGCACATGCTCTATAGACCCTCTCTACTCAACTCTCGGAACTTCGGGCATAGCTAGGGTCACGGTCTTAGCGTGACAATCAAGAATCGCATGACATGGGGATAACCAATCCATGCCCAGAATCACATCAAAATAAACCATACTTAGTAACATCAAGTCCACTCGGGTCTCCAGACCCCCAACAGATATAAGACACGACCGATACACACAGTCAACAATAACAGTATCGCCCACCGGAGTCGAAACATTAACAGACGTAACTAAAGACTCACGGGGAATATTCAGAAAGTAGGAAAAATAAGATGAAACATACGAGTACGTGCAACCAGGGTCAAATAAATCCAAAGCATCACTGTGACAAACTGAAATAGTACATGTAATCATCGCATCCGAGGCCATAGCATCAGGCCTAGCCAAAAGTGCATAAATACGTAGCTGGACTCCACCTGCTCGACTTCCCCCTTTAGGGTGGCCTCTAGCTGCCTGACCACCTCCCCTAGCTGCCTGAGTAGGTGGTAAAGTGACTGGGGCTGAAGTCGAGGGTTGAACCCTCTACTGAGATGAACTACTAAGACAACGGGGACACTGCCTCCACTCATGTTCGAACTCTCCACACTCATAACAACTACCTGGATCTGGAGATGAAAATTGTCGAGAACCCCTGCCACCATGATAACCACCAGACAAACCATGCATAGAAGAACCCTGATAAGATTATCCTCGGGTGGAGCTCTGATCTGGAAGGGCACTAAAAGATGAACGCCCCAGATGAGAATTACGAGGACCCTGTCCCGAAGATACACAACTGTAAGTTGGGCGAACTGGCTGTGTAGGTCTAAATGGACGACCTGTGTTGTGCTGAAACTGCCCTCTAGAAGGGGCACCACTGAAGCTACCTGATCCTCGAGGCCTCTTGACCTCCCTCTCCTCACGTTTTTGCCTACGAACCGACTCAATGTCCCGAGCAATGTCAACTACCTGCTCAAATGTAGCTCCAGACACACTCTCTCTCTGGTCATCAAGATCTGAAGCTGATAAGTAAGACCTTCTACAAACCTCATAATCCTCTCCCTATCAGTAGGGACAAACTCAGAAGCGTGTCTAACCAACTCGGAAAACCTCATCTCATTCTGAGTAACTGACAACTCTCCCTGGCGCAGCTGCTCAAACTGTCTGCACTGCTCCTCTCTGTGGGACTGAGGAACATACTTCTCCAAAACGATCGTGGAGAACTACTGCCATGTGAGTGGTGCTGAACCAATCGGTATAAGCCTCTCGAATGACTCCCACCAAGTAAAAGCAGTACCAACAAACTGAAATGTAGCAAACGAGACCCCACTGGTCTCCAAAATACCCGCAGTACGCAATATCCTCTGGCATTTATCCAGAAAGCCTTGGGCATCCTCACCCTCTGTGCCGCTGAAAGTCGGAGGCTTAAGTCTGCTGAACTTCTCCAGTCTACGCTGCTCATCCTCAGGCATAGCTGGAACCACATAGTCCTGAGCTGGGGAAACCGACTGAGCTGGAGCTGCTCCCGGTGTCTGAATACCCCGTACAGCCTGCTCAGGTGTCCGGGAAGCTGGAGTCTGGTTGCCTCCCCCAGCCTGAGCTGCAGTGGCAGTAGTAGACACAGCAACTGCCTGAGCTAAACTGGTGCACATTGTCAATATCTGAGCAAGAGTCTCCTGAAGACCCGGAATAACAATAGGCATTGCCGGTGCCTGAGCCTGTCCCGCTGGAGCGCCATCGGCAGGAACCTGATCCGAACGATAGGGGAATTTTGTGGTACTGTCCCGGCTGCTGCACTGGCTGGTCCCCTAACTCCACCACGGCCTCGGTCCCTTATGGGTCTGGCTGGTGTCTGGTCACCCTAATCGGTATTGTGTGTACTCAATATCTGTGAGAGAATGAAACAACATGAGTTTAGATTTCAAGAATCAATAGATTGGCACGAAAGAGTTCAAGAAATTGAGATTTTTCCTAAGAGTTCTGCAGCCTCTAGAAGATAAGTACAGACGTCTCCGTACCGATCCGCAAGACTCTACTGAACCTGCTCATGATCGTTGAGTCCTATGAAACCTAGAGCTCTGATACCAACTTGTCACGATCCCAAATCCTAACCGGACGTGATGCCGCCTATCGTGGAACTAGGCTAGCCAACAATCACATCACTACCCATTCGTTCTATTATAATAATTCACAATTCAATAATAAACAGTGAACATAGCATAAATAATTTCATTAAGTCTTAGCGCCCCAATAATAGTATAAACAACTCTAAACAAAACCTCCCAAGACTGGAGTCAACATGGTCGCGAGCATCTACGAAGTAAAATAACTCTACTAATGTCTTAAATAAAATCTAGGAATGAAATGCTAACACTAAATAAGGAAGGGAAATGGAGAAGTTGTGGACGCTGGACAGCTACCTCGAAACCCCATAAGCTGCTGATAACGAACTCGGACGACTACTGCTCCGAATCAATACCTGGATCTGCACACAGAGATGCAGGGAGTAATGATGAGTACGCCAACTCGGTAGTAATAAAAATAAATCGCAGTCTGAGAAAATACGAAACACACATCACAGATACACCAATTAACAAAAATAGTAAAACACCAAGTCACCGCAAAGTATTCATCAAATTCATAAGTTCGAAAACCGTTTTTTCCAGAAATCCTTTGAAACAAGTATAATATCAATATATTTAAGTAAAACTCTCAGTAAAAATTAGTTTGAAAAACGAAGTGAATCGTAGTCAAAACCTCAGTAAAATTTTCATAAATCTGCCCCTCGGGCCATAATCATTTCTCATAACAATCTCAGTATCAGCCCATCAGGCAACCTCACAGTCACTCAGTATCAGCTCATCAGGTTACCTCACAATCGCTCAGTATCAGCCCCGCGGGCAACATCACTCATTAGGTACCTGCGCTCACTGGGGGGTGGGTACAGACTCTGGAGGGGCTCCTACATCCCAAGCGCTATAACAAGCCACAACATGGAATAAATCACACACAATATTGGCCCGCAGCCTCTATCATATCACAACATCCTCACAATAATGGCTCGCAGCCTCACTCAGTCAGACACTCTCAACATGCCCTTCAGGCCATAAATATACCGGGTTCTCGACCCAAAAATAGTGTTTCATTTTCAATAAATAGTATCAAAATACTCTTAGTGTCAAAAAAATTATCAAGAAAAGAGTGAGTGAAAATCATAACATATCAGTGAGGAAAATAGTAAAATCAGCCCCCAAGGGGTAAACAAATCGGCACTAGGCCCCAAACATGGCTTACAACCCAAACCATATCAAAGATATATCAATACTATTAAGCATAGGCTTTAAAATCGATTTCGCAACTCAACAGTTTCCTAAATAGGTAATATATTTCCAAAGTTCCAACCTTTGCATTCCAAAACCCGTGAAAGGGCGCAGAGTCTGGGGTTTCATACCCTCAGGACAGGATTTTAAGACATTACTTACCTCAAACTAGTCCGAAAAGCTACTCTGCAACACGCTTGCCTCTAGAATTGACTCTCGAGCGCTCCAAATCTATAAAGATCATATCTTTATCATCAAATTATGCTTAAGGAATGAATTCCAATTCAAAAATACCAATTTTAGCTCAAAACCCGAAATCGGTCAAAACCCGACCCCTGGTCCCGCATCTTGGAACTCAGAAATTTTTATACCAAAATGTTTTTCGTCATCTCACGAGTCCGTACATATAAAGAACGCTAAAATCGGAGTTCGTTTGGCCCCTCAAATCGACCCCTAAAGGTCTCATAATCTCAAGCCCTAACCCCACCTTTTTCTACAGATTTTTATGAATTAAACACTGCGATTATGTTCCTTAATCACCTATAATCAAGTTTTAAAGTCCAAAATACTTACCTCTATGAAGAACACTGATTTTCCCTCTTCAAAATCGCCTCAAAAGCTTCTTCCCGTTCAAAAATGGTGTAAAAATATGTTATGGTCGCGGAGGGTTTTTAATATAACTGCCCAAATTTTTCATAAAATGGCCTGTGCGTTCGCACGCTCCCAGGCGCGTTCGCACAATGTCCTTCCTCTTCTCTCACGTGATCGCAGCACTGTGCACGCGATCGCACAGTGCTCTAGACACCCTCTCCCTCACGCGCCCAGGCCCATGTGCTGTCGCACACATGCACACGCGATCGCACTGCCTCCTCCCTCTCTACTCTGCGATCACACCTCTTCTCCTGTGATCACACAGAACAAATTCCGGGGCCTCACCAACAGACCTATACGATAGCATATGATACCCTGCGATTGCATAAAGTAATTTATACCTTTCAACACACCAGCAAAACAGCAGATGTTTCAAGTCCGGAAGTGTCCGTTAATCACCCGAAATCAATCTCGAGCCCCTCGGGACCCAACCAAATTTACCAACACATCATAAATGATCATTCAAACTTAGTTGCACTCTCAAAACACTAGATATAACCTCAAAATACCAAAATCACATCGGATTCAAGCCTAAGAACTTTAAAATTTCTAAAATCCCACCAACGATGCCGAAACTATCCAAACAACTTCGATTGACCTGAAATTTTGCAGACATATCCAAAATGACATTACGAACCTGTTCCAACTGTCGGAATTTCATTACGACCTCGATAGCCTATTTTTGCCGACTGGAAATCGCCAAAAACTAATTTTCGCCAATTTTAGCCTAATTCTACACCGGACATCACAAAATTATTCTAAACACACTCCTAAGTCCCAAATCACCTAACGAAACTATCTGAGCCATAAAATCCGCATTCCGAGGTCATTTACCAGTAAGTCAACTCTCAGTTGACTTTTCCAACTATAAAGTTATTTTTTAGACTAAATGACTACACTCTCACTACAACCATTCCGATTCCAAGCCTACCAACTCTAACACATCATGAACAATATAACCAACCTATGAAAAGCCAATAATAGTAATTATAATGCAGGTTCTACGTAACGACAGACCGGATCGTTACAGTAGAAAACGAACAGAGAAAATAGATCAATTTTTATTATTTTAGTGGTCCAAAGAACTTATTTATTGCATAGAATTGTAACCTGTTTGGTCAAGCTTCTCAAGAGGCCAAAAGTTTTTTTTTCTTAAAGTTTTTTTTCCTAACTTGAGGTGTGTGGCCAATCTTTTTTGGGTGGAAAACATGCTTTTAGGGAGAAATAGAAAAAAGTAGTTTCTTCCCAAAAGCAGAAGCAGAAGCAGTTGTGACTTTTCTTCTTACCTACAATGTCCTTAATAAAATATAGTATATACCAAAATAACCATTAAACCTAATACTTAGGATATTAATGTAGAAGTATTTCTTCTTATTTTTAAGATAGTTTTCTAATATATACTCCCTCCGGTCCAAAATAAGTGATTTTCTGGCCTTTTTCTTGTGGTCCAAAATAAGTGATTTCTCCAGATTTCAAAAATGAATTAATTATTTTTTTTCTACATTTCTCTTGGAGTAAATAAGTGTTGGAGTATGTGTTAGGAATATTTATGTAGGATAGTAAATGTTAATATGGTCAATTTCATTGCTAATAAATGCTAAAAGGTGAATTTCTTAATCTGCGTGAAAACATGCAAAAAATCACTTATTTTGGACCGGAGAGAGTAATGACTTTAGGGGTGAATACTTTTATATTTGTTGAATGAATTTTAATATGTTTAACTTATATTAAAAGAATTAAGTGCTTTTAAATTTTATTTTCATATTCTACTAAAATAAAATGAGAAGATTTAGTTATTGCCTAATAACAAAATTTTGAGATTATTTATTTACCTACAATATTAACTATTAAGTAAATTTATTCATGTCCTTATTCGTAATTTGATACTTAAAAGCACTTTCTGAAAAGCTTGGTCAAACACAAACTAAAGCTCAAAAGTCATTTTCAGAGTGATTAGCCAAATACAAACTGCGTCTCTCTCCAAAAGTACTTTTAAGAAAAATAACTTTTCAAAATAAGTTGATTTGTCCGATTTGGCCAAACACACTTTTGATCTAATTTGAAGCTATTACTAATATTTATATCTGTCGATCATAGTTCTTTAACTCGGTGCTGTTACTCTAGATTCTTTTTGGTCTTTGTTTATACCAACAATTAATTCACACTTAACTGTTTTACTATTAAAACTGTACATAATATATACGTGTTGGAACTGAATCACGTGCTTAAAAGCAAAAGTGTTTGAACCCAACAAACCTTAGTCCTCTTTACAGGGATCTGTCAATTTATGTTAATTCTAGGACCATAGGAGATTAATTAATTCAACATGCGATGGTTTGACCATAGGAGACTCCTCTTTATGTGTGCGTTATTCACTAATAAAAATTGAGTAATTTCGATATTAATTCAGACATAAATTCTTTATATTTTCTAAAGTAAAATTTGCATATTCAGAATTTACGTAAAAATAAAAATAAAAATTATTCATTCTTTTTGAGCAGGAGGAAGTTTGTTAATTCAAAGATTTTATTTCTGGAAGATGTGGTTTGAGAATAATTATTTTATTTGTATATACATAAAAAATTGAGGAATTTTCAATGTTTTTCGTGTTCCCTGAGGCCGAGATATATATATTGGAGAGAGATATGAAAATATGCAAGATCACGTCTATTAATTAGACATTTCCGAATAATCTAAACCGAACAGTTTGAAGTAATATAAACCTACCTTGTTCCATTAATTAACAAGTTCATTTTCTTACGTCTTTCTGTTTGTTATGCAAATTTCAACTGAATTGTTAAGCAAGAGTCTTAAGGAAAGACTTTTGAAAGTCTCACATTGAAAGTTATAAACAGATTTTTCATTACTTAGATAAAATATTCACTCCGGGTAAAATTTATTTGCATCCAATATATACACTATAAATTTGTATCTTATAATCATATGCACTGTCATCATAAATATTTACTGCTAAAATTAAATTGTTTAGTTTAATATAAACACCAAGTATAAATAAGTATTTTCTTCATTTAGTTCATAATAAGTGACTTTTTGGTCTTTGATAAATACGACTCCTAAAGGAAAAAAGATATATTCACTAAATTACCCTTAATTAATTATTACCTTGAGACATTGAGATATTTCAATAAGGACAAACTTTGAAAAATTCAAAATTAATTCTTTCTTGATTATGTAAAAAGATATTTATTTTGGACCAAAATAAAAACCCAAAAAGTCATTTATTATGGACCGAAAGAGTACCTATCTTTCATTTATATGACAAAGCGGGTCTTAACATTTATATTTACCTAATTAACATGTAACCATTGCACTGAATCCTTTCACGCTTGTGGCTTCTGATCTTGTTTTTTCTCCCAAACAATTACTTTTCCGGTCCCTAATAATCGTCCATTTTATTTTTGGCATACCCATTAAGGAGATACGAACTTCTAGAAAAAAATGTATTCACTAAATTAATTTTAATTAATTGTTACTTTGACACATTGAAATATGTATAGGACAAATTTTGAAAAAATAAAATTAATTCCTTCTTAATTATGTAAAATGGACACTTATTTTGGATCAAAATAAAAAGATAAAATGACCACTTATTGTGGGCCGGAGGGAGTATGTTTAACATTGAGAAATTATAGTAGTACTTGAATATTAGGTGTTGGGATGAATATATTTTCGGCATGCTTGAACGGTCAATTACTATTGAGAGAATTCGCAAAAGTCAAGTTTGTAAGTTGTAACTTATTGGAAAGAGGAGTTTGGTATATCCAATTATATTCAAGTTCAAATTGGTGGTTAAGAAAATTAAGTAGTATTAGACTACGTCGAGTAAAGTTAAGTTCATCATCTTGAGTTGAAAAAAACGAAAAGAGTTGGTAAACTTCTTACTAGAAACAATATATATAATTTCTTTGTTAATATAATTGTGTTGTTAAATACTCTATTTGTACGTACATACATAAAGTCTAAAAGTATTAAATGAAGTGGGTTAACTTATGCTAGTGACAGAAGAAAATATCTGCAACCTAGTCTAACAGAGGGCATATAATAAAGCACCTTTTTCCAAGTCATTTGCGTGCAGAAAGAGAATATTAAGACAAGAAATTGCCATATATCTAAGTGGGACGATAATAGTCTAACTATATGATCAAATTAAATATAAAATTCGCACCTTTTCGGTTTAATTATCCGATATTTAAAATTTACTGACTTGACTAATTCGAATCATCTGAATAGGCTTTGTTTATTATAAAGCTAAAGTATTTATTATCAAGGTTCAAACTCAAAATTGTCTGTTAAAAGTGAAAGAAATTTCAATCATTTAATGCACACGGGGGGTGGTATGTGCACGACATTTAAGAATGTTTTTATCTATATATCTGAGCATGACTTCTCACGTACGTACGTAGCTGTATGGGAAAATTATTTGAGTATTATGAAAATAAAGTCCAAAACCAGATACCCATAAGTTAGTATGTACATTATACTTTTATATGTTTCACCTACGGATTCTTGCAAAAAAACTAGGAAACTTTGGATTTTGTTTTGTCAGTGTTCTTTTCACAAAAACTAGCACCTTTAGCTGCTTACACATAAATTTCTATTTCAATTTCATAGCCACCACATGCCCAACCTTCAACTATGTCCACCAATAAAGATCGTGATGAAGTGATTAGGACTCCTTCGTCCTTAATCTAAGTGTTTAGGTTTGTATCATAGATAGTTGTCTTTATTAGGGAATACTTTATTTTCCAATGTGAGATTTTTAGGTGCGAATTCAGATTTAAGAGAGCACCATTGATACGACTACCAGACACTAGGTAAGAAACAAAAAAACCTTCAACTATGTCCGTGGGCGGAGGCACAAGTCGAAATATCGGTTTGGCCGAACCCAATAGTTTTTGCTCAAACAATGTATTTTGTGTATAGAATTCATTAAATATGTACAAATATTAAATTTAGAACTCAGTTACTTAAAATCATCATTCTAAAATTCAGAACTCATAAGATTAAAATCCTGGCTCTGCCGTTGAATGTCCCTTTACTATAATTGCCACAAAACAAGCCTATCATAAGACATTTTATTTTAGTTAAAAACAAGTAACCTCCCCCTCTTCTCACCAAAGGAAAGACCCATTCTTCACATATCCTTGTCTTTTTTGTGCTTATTTCTTTTTGTCCCTTCAAACAAAGAGTTGAAAAAGAGAAGTTTGAGAAACACCCCATCTTAGATCTTCCTAGCAATTTTGATACCCTATAATGGGCAGCCAATTACACCAAAACATGAACCACAAAGAAGATAAACAGAGAAATCAAGAAAATAATCCTATCAATGGCAGTAGTAGTACTGCAACCTCACCACCACCTTCATCTTCATCATCTCCTTCACATGAATTCTCATTCACTATTTCCTTTCAACAAACATCTAATTCCACAATATCACCTGCAGATAATAATAATAATAATAATAAAACAAAACAAATCCAAACACCTTCTTCATTTGCCATAGATTTATCTCCTGCTGATGATATTTTCTTCCATGGCCACTTACTTCCTCTTCACCTTCTTTCCCATCTCCCTATATCCCCTCGCACTTCCACCAATTCAATGGATAGTTTTACTCTTCCAATAAAAGACCATTTTTTTGAAGATCAAAAAGTCCAAAATTCCAAGAATCAAAGAGCATTAGATCATGAAGACACTTGTGGTGGTACTACTTATACATCGAAAGGAAAACCAAAGACTAAGTCTTTTTCCTTATTTGGGCTACAAAAAGGAAGAAAAGAGCAAGAAGTTAAAGACGAAAAGGAAAACAAAGAGAGATCACATGAAAGGAGGAAGCTAAAATTTGATATGATGAGTCAAGTTGTGAAGAGGTACATAAGAATGGTTAGGCCTCTTTTATCTTTCAGCAGCAGAAAGAATGTCCAATTTCATAGGCAAGCTTATTCTTTTTCTGGGAATTTATCAAATTTAAGAGGAAAGAATAAAGAGATTAATGGAAGGAAAGGGCAATTATATTCAGCACCAGCTTCAATGAGAACATCTCCCACAAATAGTGGTCTTCTTGTAACAACACCTAGAGCATATAATTCTCCTTCTTCTACTACTTCTTCAAGTGATAGTACTATGGAAGAGTTGCAGGCTGCTATACAAGCAGCAATTGCTCATTGTAAGAAATCTATTTCAATGGAAGACAAAATCAAATCCCATAATGACTAGGTTAGAAGTTCTAGTTTGTTCTGTCTTTATCCTTTTATAGTACAGCTAGTTCTAATTTTTTGCATTGTGATTTTCTTGTGTATCATAATGTATGTAAGTATTTTACAACGTGAGATTGGATATATTTGATGATTCATTCATGTTAATATTTTTAACATGGAAGCCATATACTTTCTTTTTTGAGGTATTTTTTTTTTTTGCATACAATATTACAAGTTTGTTGGTTGTGCGAACAAGTCCAACATCGGTAGTTGAGAAGATTGGAAGTCTACATATAAGGTGTAATGATCTCTTAATGGTGTGAGGTTTTTCGGGGAAAACCGTGCGGGGTTGGCCCAAAGCGGACAATATCACACCATGTTAAGAGTGTATTGAGCCTAGTTTAGCCCAACAACTAGTATCAGAGCCCAGGTTCAGCGGGACGAGTATGGAGATGACGAAGTGATGGTGCGCGACGGCACACACACAAAAAGAAGCTTGTTGCTTAGTTTGAGGAGGAGATTGTTGGTTGTGCGAACAAAGTCTCGCATCGATAGCTGAAAAGATTGGGAGCCTACATATAAAGTGTAGTGTATTTGGGGAAAACTGTGCGAACTTGACCTAAAGCGGACAATATCACACCATGTTAAGAGTGTATTTGGGCAAACTTAGCCCAACAAAGTTAAATAAGTGTCCAAGTTGATTTTGATTATCTCGAGATCTTGCTAAGGTCAAGGCTATGCAAAACATAAATTTGGTCTAAGGTATAGCTATAGTCTTGAAATATGAGTATTCATCCTCTGATATTTGGTTATTTAATTGCTTAGTTAATCGTAAATATCAAGTTCTACTATATCTAGTATCTTAATGATGTGAAATATCACATTGCAATTACCAATCGAATAAAGGTACGTGTAATTAAACAATTTCAATAATTGGCAATTAATCCAGGCTTGTTGAGTGATTAGTCACTTGAATGATATGAATGTAAAGATGTTGAATCTTAGGAAATGATAAAAGAAATAATTACAAAAGTACAAAAATGTTGAGGGCAATTTTCTTCTTCACTCATATTCTTTTTTTTTGTTTCCCACCTGATATCCGGTATCCGCATTAAAGTCCGACTATTTTCGGATTCGCGCTGCGTAGGGCCGTATTCGAGGGGAAGGGCTCCCTACAAAGGATTTTTCCATTTCCAAGGCTCGAACCCGAAACCTCTGATTAAGAGAAGTGCAATCTCATCCACTGCAGTACATCCTTTGGTGGTTTCTTCAGTCATATTGTTCACGAGTTATCATGTTCACACACGTATCACAAGCCACTATCAATTAGAGTAACTTCGTTTTGTTTTTGCCGTGTTAAAGTTGATAGGATAATACTTTCTCCGTTTATTTTTACTTGTCCAATATTTTAAAAATAGATTTTTACTTTTATTTGTCACTTTTAGCATATCAAGAAAAGCTTTTTTTTCTCTTATACCCACAATATTAATTACTCCATCCGTTCCAGTTTATGTGAATCTATTTCCTTTTTGGTTCGTTCAAAAAAGAATCACTATTTTCTAAATTTGGTAACAATTTAGCTTAAACTTATAATTTTACCCTCAATGAGAAGCTTTTATAACCACACAAATACTCTGGGCCCGTTTGACTTGTTTAGGACCATAAATTTCAAAAGTCTTTATTTTTTATTAAATTTCGTGCCTAGTCAAACAGGTTCACATAAATTAGAACGGAGGGAGTACTCTTTTTAAAGCATTTTTTCAAATTCATTAAAAATATTTATCAATTGATATGGTATAGTCGTAAATTATGTGATTTATTTATTATTTTTTTAAATAGTATGCAAAGTATACCGTGGACATATAAAAGTGAATGGTGAGAGTAATTGAAACTTCTTACTAATGATTCAAATGATAAGAAAGTGATCATTTGTGCTTCTTAAAATTTGAGCTTCTTTAAGTAATGATCAAAATAGCTACTCGACCATCGGTGGTAATCAGAGTCTCAAATTAAACGAGTTGGGAACCAAAATATTTGTAATTGAAACAAAAAGAACGAAAATAAGTGGGAAAAAAAAAAGAATCAAACTATGTATAACGTCTAAGTATTGAGCGCTATACATTAACACCGTTAATGTATAGCGCCCAATACTTGGGCGTTATACATAAAGCTGCTATTTGTCAGGTATAGCGCCCATATACCCGGCGCTATACTACCTCTAATAATTCAAAAGTGTATAGCACCCAGTGTTTGGGCGCTATATATATATATAAAAAAATCCCGGCTATCCATTTTCTGTATAAAGAGGCTACAATTTCAGTGTATTTCATTCAAAAAAATTTCAAACTCTTAATCAAACGTGTATTCTTGTTAAATTCTCCAGCATTTTTTCATTATGTCTGAAGAGCGTAGAATGAGAGTTTCATTATATTGGGGGGGGGGGGGGGGGGGGTGGGATTTGTGTTAGGGAATAATGCGCTGTGAGATACGTTT
>MDKH01167556.1:0-11981 GCA_005239495.1 Nicotiana undulata | reverse complement strand
AATATGATGAAATACAGTAGGCATGTCAGAGAAATAAGCAACAAGTATATATATCAAAAGCAGGGGGAAAAAATCCAAACAATTTCTGAACTAAACAATAAAGCACTTTCAAGGTAAGACCACCGAACGAAACAATAATCACAAATTCTTAGATCCGTCGTGGCGTACGGCCCGCTCCCATAAGGTACCTTCTACACTCGTCGTGGCGCACGGCCCGATCCCATATTGATTTCAATTTCTTTTCAACACTGCCGTGGCGTACGGCCCGATCCCATATATTTCATAATTTCTCAACACTGTCATGACGTACGGCCCGATCCCATATAGATTCAATTACTTTCAACACTGTCGTGGCGTACGGCCCGCTCCCATGTATTTCACAATTTCTTTTCAACTCTGCCGTGGCATACAGCCCGATCCCATATATTTTTAATTACTTTCAACACTGTCGTGGCGTACGGCCCGCTCCCATGTATTTCACAGTTTCTTTTCAACTGTGTCGTGGCGTACGGCCCGATCCCATATATTTTAACAATTTCTACTTACCATAAGGCCTCAAAAGAATAAAACAATGCTCAAACATAGTTTCATGGTACATATGGCGTCACAATAAATCATATGAAGCATTTCAACAAAAACATATAAGGCATTACGAGAGAAACATATTTAAGGCATTACAAGAAAAGCGTACAAGGCATTACGAGAAAGAATGTAAGGCATTACGAGAAACATACAAGGCATGGTGTGGGCCTAACTACCCGGACATAACAATAATAGCCGCTACGTACGGACTCTCGTCACTTGGCGCGTACGTAGCCCCCAAACAATTTACACATAGCATATACATCACCTATGGGGACAATTCCCTCTTACAAGGTTAGAAAGGAGACTCACCTCGTGTCGAATCTACCCCTCGGACCACAATTGCGCCCGAAACTCCGAACTCTATACCCGAGGACTCGCAACTAGTCAAAAGGTGTGAAATTAGATCAATGCATGCACAATGTGATAAATTATCATAGTTATTCAATAAAATCGCTATTCTTGACGAATTCCCAATTTCCAACCCCGGTCTCTCATTATCGAATTCTGAAAATTCTCGAAGGGATCACTCACCCATAGCCTAAGGATCACTCAAGTGTGATTTCTACTTGAATTCATGGCCTAAAGTGGAAAGTTACAAAATCCTCAAGAACCCTAAAATTTCTACCTAATTTTATGATTTTTAGATGATTTAGTAGTGAATTTAACTAGGAATTAATGTTAAAGCTAGAAGATTATGGGGTTTAACTTACCTCTTATAGTGGGTGGTCGTGGGAGGTGCTGCCCAAACTTGGATGCTCTCTAATGGAAGTTGATGGTGGCTAAAAATGAAGGAAACCCATAATTTGGACAATTAAAAGGTGCTGGCAACAGTGATTTTCGCACCTGCAAGAAAATCACCGCCCCTGCGGAAAAAGGGCCCTGGACCCTAGCATCGCGCTTGCGGAGAAGGAGTCCGTGCCAGCAGTCCTGCTCCTGCGGAAGAAGGGTCGCGCCTGCAATGGGGGTCGCACCTGCGAAGGCTGGACCGCAAGTGCGCACTCGCACCTGCGACTGGGAGACCGCAGGTGCGGTCACACCAGAAGTAGCCACACCAGCAGTGGATTTTGCTGGTTTTTGGCCCCGTGCGGGGTTCGGGAAGCACCTGGGCCCACCCGAGCCCCTGTCCAAATATACCAACAAATCTGTATTCATGATACGGACTAGCTCGAACTCCCGGAACATGGAAAACAACAATGAAACTAAAAATTCAACCCCAAAACCAAATTGAATCAAAACTAAGAACTTGAAATTCTAGAATTCACTTCAATGCGCCGAACCGGCCTAAACTACTCGGAATGACTTCAAATTTTTCAGACAAGTTATAAATGACATGACGGAACTATTCCCGGTCTCGTAATTTCATTCGGACCTTGGGAACATAAAATCACCTTTCAAGCCAAATTTTAAATTCTTTAAAAACCTGAAAACTTCATTAACTCCAATTTTCCTCGTTTTGATCTAAAACCAATCAAATCAAGTTTGCTCCTTACCAAATTTCGCAGATAACTTATATAACACATAGTGAACCTGTTCCGAGCGCCGAAATCATAATACGGGCCCGGCAGCACATGTTTCACATCAAGGTTCATTTTCATATGCCTTTAATATTTTTATAAAACAACTTTCTTTGAAAATTCATTTCTCAGACGTGGGTCCTCGGAATTTTATTCTGGGCATACGACAAAGTCCCATATTTTCCTACGGACCTTCCGGAACTGTCGAATCACGGATCCGGGTCCGTTTACCAAAAATGTTGACCAAAGTCAACTTTATTCAATTAATTTATCAAAAAATTAACTCTCAATCAAGGTTTTACATAAAGGCTTCCCGGCTACGCGCCTGGACTGTGCACGCACATCGAGGTGAGATTAATGGAGGCTTTCGAGGCCTCAGAACACAGTCAAAATTAGATGCACATAAGATGACCCCTTTTTGGGTCATCACATCTACAACTCAATATGTTAAAATGAACCAAACCCTCGAAATAGAGTACTAAATAATCAGTCCAGGTGTTATACATAGCAATCGCGGAAATAGACATGCAATCGCGAAGAACAAAATAGCCAAGCCGCCAAAACATCTAATGTGAATGCGAACATCAGGTAAGGAAGCGATGACCATCTGCTTAAAGCTACGCGATCGCGATCCGGACCTCGCGACAGCAAAGAACAAACGCGTGTTACCCCTCAACCATACTTTCCTTCTACGCGAATGCGACTCCTCGCTCGCATTCCCGATGAACAACCTACCTCAAGCTTCGCGAACGTGTCCCTATATTCGCGAACACGATGCACAAATACCACTTGCCACAAAATAGAGCTACGCGAGCACGCTTTCCCTACACAATTGTGGAGAAGAAAACCAGACATCAGCTGACAATAATCCAAAACTTAGAGAAATAGTCTGAAACCCATCCGAAAGACACCCGAGGCTCCGGGCCCCCGTCCAATCACACCAACCAATCTTAAAACACAAACATACTCGAGGCCTTATATCACACCAAAACAACATCAAAACTACGAATCATACTCCAATTCAAGCCTATTGAACTAATGAACATTTTCAATTCAAACCTTGCACCGAACAAGCCTAAGAAACTTCGAATGACCTTAAATTTTACATGTAAGTCCCAAATGATACAACAGACCTATACTAATTTCAAAAAAAACACTCCAAGCCCGATATCAATAAAGTCAACCCTCAGTTAAATAATTCATCGCAGATGCGATGAAAGCAGAGATGGGATGTACTTTGAAATTACGGTGGTTTCTTCGCATTTGCGAGAATCGCATTTCGTATGTGTGAACCCCAGGTCGCAAATGCGACATCTGCAATTGACTAAATAGCTGAGAAAACGGAATTTTTTCTCATTCTCTCAAATTTTCAAACTTAAAAACCCTAGAGGCCTTTATTCAAATAACTCTTCTTCCCAAAATCATTGGTAAGTGATTCTAAACTAGTTTCTTTCAATCTTTCACTACATTTCCTAAGATTTCAACCAAAAATCTTATGTTTTCTTAGTTTTGGGTAGAATTATGGATTTTTGTAAAATGGGGATTTAGACCTCAAATTGAGGTCGGATTCCAAAATAAATCACATAACCGGGCTCGGAGGTGAATGGGTAATTGGATTTTGGTCCGAACTTCGAGATTGGACCAAGCAGGGCCAGGGCTTGACTTTTGTTGGCTTTTACAATAATGGCCTACATTAAATCCTTTGCAATAGTGGGTAGTTCCTAAGGCTTAATTTGAATTATTTGGTTGGTAATTTGCTAGATTCGATTGGTTTGGAGGCTTGTTTGAAAGGCAAAGTTGTGATTGAGATTTGAGTGGACCTTTGGAGCAAGTTAAGTGTCGTGGTTAACCTTGACTTGAGGGATTAGGATTTGTTTGTCTATTTGCTACCTATTTGGATGTTGGGTACAACGTATGTGTGAGGTGTTGAGTACTTATGAGTTGTTGTCGGGTTAAAGCATATGGGTGGGACTTGTTCCTTGTAGTTTATTGCTTACTTTGATCCAATTATCCATGCTTAGACTAGTTACTTATTAAATTGATCATTTTTACCGTGTTTACGGATTTTGTGATAAATGAGTATTGGTTCCAAAGTTGAGATTGGTATTATGGAACCATTGTTGAAGTAAGGCTTGTTCTTGTTGATCCTATCTCCCTGTTATTACTTGTTCATTGTTATGTGGTAAGGGAGAGTGTTAAATCATGAAGGTGATGTCGTGCAGTACCATTGTTTCATTGTGAGGTTGAGAGCAAAAGCACGAAGCGTGATGTTGTGCCATATTGTGAGTGTTAAAAGCACGAAGGGTGATGTCGTGCCATATTTTGAGTGTTAATGCATGAAGGGTGATGTCGTGCCATATTGTGAGTGTTAATCCACGAAGGGTGATGTCGTGCCATGTTATGAGAGTTAATGCACGAAGGGTGATGTCGTGCCATATCTATTGATTTCTATTGTGAGGTTGAGAGTAAAATCACGAAGGGTGATGACGTGTAGTATCCTTGTTCATTGTGAGGTTGAGAGTAAAAGCGTGAAGGGTGATGTCATGCAATTTTCTTTATTGTGTTTACTTGTTTTCAATGGTGAAAGGCATACTGCATGTTCTGGTTATCATTTCCATTGTATCTCTTATATTTTGTACCCCCTTCTTGCATGCCCCCCTCCCAATAGTACATATTTAGTTGTTATTTGTTGTCATCTTGTACATAAACTGTTATCTGCATAGGTTTATTATGTGGGTGTCTTGTCAAAGCCTCGTCACTACTTCGTCGAGGTTAAGCTTGACACTTACGAGTACATGGTCGGTAGTACTCATACTACACTTTTCACTTCTTGTGCAGATATTTGTACCAGCCCTAGCTTATCGTGAGGCTTAGCAGCTTGGACCTGAGTATTGGAGACTCAAGGAAGATCTGTTGGCGTCCGCAGACCTTGTAGCTCCTTCTATTTTCCCTATTTTACTGTTTCTTTTCATACATACAGTTATATTTCTTTCAGACTCTATTTGTAGTAAATCTTAGAAGCTCGTGAGTTGTGACTCCAGATCCGAATTGTATCAGATATTATGATCTTTATGTTATTCCGCTTTTCAGTGTTAGCATCTATTTAGATTAATTGATTTTGTTATTGAAATTGACTAAAATTTGCTCAAAGAATCTTCTAGCATTGGCTTGCCTAGCAAGTGAAATGTTAGGCGACATCACGGTCCCGAAGGTGGGAATTCCGGGTCGTGACAAAAATAGTACAACACGTATTAACTTCCCCTGATGAGAGAATCAATTACATATTTAAGCCTTTGCATTCCAATCTTTGGCACCACTTCAAAAGATCATTGGTAGAGATTCGATAAACAAATCAGCCATATCAACTTGTATGAATACGTTGCACCTTGAAATTATCATTCTTGATTGATATGTAATGTCTTCATATAATATCGTGGAATGACTCTTTTAATATCTCCATAGAGGCAAAAATTTTGTTTTCACAGTATCATGCTTATAGTTATAACAAGATACATATGTGTACAAATTGCACTTAGGATGTGGTACTTTAGAACCAAGAATTGTATATGCTTTAAGCGATTTGAATCCTTATGGGATTGTCATATAAGTTAAGTTATATGAGCCATTTAAATAGACTTTTGATGCATATCAAGTTTTCATCTCATGCTAGACATCTAAGATAGATAAAAGTGATTGCACAAACCATTGACTTTATGCTTTCAAGTGTTTGAACTGCAAGTCCAAAACTATATGTCTTTCATATGAAATAAATTCTATTCGAATTGTGTATCTTTCATTCAGCCAATATTTTTGTGTCTATATTCAACATAATTAAGATCCCCATATATACTTCGCGTATCATAGATGTCGTCAACGGATATTTTATTTCGGTTCCAATATTTATTCATAAAGACATAACATAGAGATCCTTCATATTTTTAGGTACCTGAACCTCTCGTGAGATTTTATGAAGTATTATGTCATGTGATCTTCTAGATCACTTGCCTCATATTTATGATCATTTTGATAATTTTCTCATATTCTTTATCAATAATTTTATTTGAAGTTGATTTGTCTATACGTTTTAAGCGTACTATAGACTTTGTCCTTCTACGACTTATTCTAATATGAGCATTTGCAGTGAGAATATAGTTACTTTCTTTGGTCAGCAAATACATCTGACATGCTTTACAATATATTGCATATGAATTATCTTTTCATGAACTTCAAATTCATATTGTTTTATTCAAGGATCTAGATTAGAAATGATAATTCATTCCACGTAACTTTTTCTCAATTGTTTATCCTCTCTCCCCTCATGTTAGAAAAACTAACTTGCTTCCTCAACTTTGGGAACTCATCTTTGTGTGTTATGGTTTTAATCACATGCATATCAATAATAATAAAATGAAATTATTTGGTTCCTTCTTGTGCTGGGAGAATGTAATATACTTTCGTATATAACCTATATCAAACTGATATAGATAACTTTGTTCTCATAAGAAACAATTTAGCTATTAAGTGGAGGCACTCAATAAATTATTTTGTTAATTTAATATGATGTAAACTTACTTATCAAGATGAAGTATCTTGAATAGAAAATCATTATGCTTTAAATTACATTATTGAGCAAGTTATGTAACGACCAGACCGGTCATTTGGCCTTCTAGATCCCCGTTCTCCTAATTAAAACTCCCTGTATGTGATTTTACTATTTTATGACTTGCGGGGATGGTTAGTTCGGGTTTGGAAAGGTTCGGTTTGAAATCGGAACACTTAGTTCCTTAATATTGGCTTAAAAAGGGGTAAGTTATACTTGGGTCAACATATTTAGTAAACAACTTTGGAACCGGGAATTGAAGGTTCCAATAGGTTCGTATGATGATTTTGGACTTGGACATATGTTCGGATCGGGTTTCGGATGACCTAGGAGCGTTTCGATGCTTGTTATTGATAGTTGGCGCATTGAAGGTTTTAAATTCTTTAAATTTGGTTCGAAGTAGGATTTGCTTTTTTGAGGTCCGCTTGGGTTTTCGGGCCTAGGAATAGCTCCATATGGTGATTTGTGATTCACACAAAATTTGGTGTCATTCCGAGTAGTCTAAGTATGATTTGGCGCGTTAGGAGTAAGTTGGAAGAACATGAAATTCATAAGTTGATTCGGTTTGGTTTGGAGTATGATTCTTAATTTTGATGTTGTTTTACACATTACGAGGGTTTGAGCGAGTCTTTTTTATGGTTACGAACATGTTGGCATGTTTGGGCGAGGCCCCAGGGGCCTCAGGTGCTATTCAGACGATGCGTTGATCAAGTTTGGGCTTGAAAGAATTGCTAAAGCAACAGGGTTCTAATGCAATCTCACTTGCGAAGAACCTGCCGCAGAAGCGATCTAGTAAACGCAAAAAGGGTAGCGTGGGCTGGACAGTGATCGAAAAAGTAGAGAAGGAGCCGCACCTGCGAACGCACAGGTGCAAGGGGATTGATCGCAGAAGCGGAAGGGGATCACACGTGTGGGGTATTCGCCGCAGAAGCGGGTTCGCAGAAGCGATCCTCCACCCGCAGAAGCAAGAGTGGCAGACCTAGGCGTGGTTCGCACCTGCGAGGATTTCTCCGCAGAAGCACAGCTGCAGGCGCAACAGTGTGATCACATGTGCAAAACCATTGAAGGCAGTGAGGTTCATTTATTGTCGGGAATTAGGCTATTTTGGCTCATTTCTTTCATCTCTTGGGCAATTTTTAAGCTCTTTGAAGATAGGCTTTCACCTAGCTATTGAAAATAAGTAATTCCTACCCAATGTAAGTTAAATAAATAGGTTGTGGATATATTGTAACATGTTAAATTGTGAAAATTATGGGTTTAGTTGAAAAATCTAGGTTTTGGATAAAAATAAGATTTAACCACGAAAATGATTATGGAATTGGGTGAAAATTATGTATTTGAGTTCGTGAGTTTATGGGTAGCATTTATCTTCGAAAAATTCTGGAATCCGGGCATGTGGGCCTAGGGGTGAATTTTAGGAATCTTCCAATTCCGGTAAGGTAATTACTCTAATAGCTAAAGTATTAACTTTTGAGCGTATATTGATTAATTTATATAATATTTGTCTAGCTTCGGATTGTTCGGCACCAAGTTGAGGCTTTAGAGTGAATTTGTGGGCCGGAAAGTGAGCTTTGAGACGAGGTAAGTCTCTTGCCTAACCTTCTAAGAGGGAATTTACCCCACATGTGTTTTAAATTACTATTTTCTTCTAATTGTGGGGGTTACGCAAGCACGAAGTGACAAGAGTCAGTGCGTAGCTACTAATTATGTTTAAGTCTGGGTAGCTTTAGGACCCAAATCATGAAATACTTGTATTGTTTGCACTCTACTTGTTAATTTAAGTGCCTAAATTATATTAAAACTTGATAAAGTATTCGTAAAGGCCGAATTTTACTTACTTTGAGTTTTGGCTAGTTACTTGACCATTAATAAAAATTGTGCTTCCTTGTGTATTAGGCTTGTAATAACTTTTCGGATGTTCATAGAGTATTTTTTCTTCTTGTGGAGCAGGCCCAACGGCTCGGCAGTATAATAGATTCATATATGATTCGTGTCGCTCGACCCTTGACAGTGTACACGTTATTCTGGATCGGGTCGTACAACCTCGGCATAAATCATGCATGTATTCTTGGAGCCCGAATACACTTTTATTTTTATGAATTGAGAGGTTATAAGTTATTTATTGGCTCTAAATATTTTTGGAGTTAGTATGTATTAGTTAAAGACTTTTGGAAGTTACTATCAGTTAAAGAATCATTTAATCACTGCTTGCTATTGTGTTATTATTATTATTATTCACATATTATGTGCCTTTTTAGCATTCTTGTATTTTATTGTTGGCCCATAGTAAGTGTCGATGCCGACTCCTCATCACTACTTCTTCAAGGTTAGACTGGATACTTACTATATACATGTTGTTTTTGTACTCATGCTACACTTTTGCACTAATTGTCCAGGACCTGAGGCAGGTGCATCTCGTAGACATCCAGGCGCGCACCCACATTATCCTGACGCTTAGTGGTGAGCTTCTCTCTCAGGTCGTTCTGCAGCACCACAGTTTCTCTTTTGTATTTACTTTCTGTCTATAATATTTCAGACAGTAGCTTAGTGTTTTGTATATTCTACTAGTTGCTCATGCACTTGTGACACTAGGTCGTGGAAACATGCTAGTAGACTTTATGGCTTTTGAGCATTTATTTCACTACATTTGCTCTTTTATTAGTTTTCGCTTTACCTAATTAAATTTTCCACTTCTCAGTTATTTAATAAATAAGAACCAACTAGTTTGAAATTATTAAAAGGAATAAATTCCCGGCTAATTCACCGTTGGCTTGCCTAGCGGTGACGTTGGGCGCCATCATGACCTATTAGGGAAATTGGGTTGTGAAAACATGGTATTAGAGCACTAGGTTCACGTAGATCTCACGAGTTATGAGTAGGCCTAATAAAGTCTAGCGGATCGGTGCAGAGACGTCCGCGCTTATCTTCGAGAGGCTATAGGGCGCTACAAAACTACTCTTTCTTCATCTCTTATCGTGTAGTTGATGTTGTGATAAGTGACTTTCTCTTATTCTCTCACAAATACTAGGGAGACATATAATAAACAAGTAGGACTGCAGATAAGAAGGGAGCATGGAAAACAGGAAAGGGCTCACATATACCTCCTCACACATTGCACATAAACAGCATGTCTCATACACAAATTGAGGGCAGTATTGTTAATTAAAACCCTAAAGCATGATGTCTAGGTATTTTTCAGAATGTATGCAGATATTCAGACTTGTCTTATGACTTTGAAGGAATCCTAATAAGTTTGCCTACTGAGTTAGAACCTGTTGAGTATTAGGCAGCATATACAAAGGAGCGAATTTCCAGTTTTTAACAGTTTGATCACCTAAGGCTTGCCTAGGTGTGAGACATTATACCAGATTCAGAGGTGAGAAAAAGAAAATTGTTTGAGATTAGATCACCTAAACATGATGTTCTAGGTGTTCAGAACACGGAATTATTACTAGTTATTTAGAAAACCAAACGAAGTTGTTTAATACCATTTTTATGCATTAATAGTCAAACTAGGTGCACTTAAGCGAGCACAAAAATCCTGAAACATGATATCTAATACACAAGTAGGAATTCAGAATGAGGCAGAATCCTAAACAGGCTTTCTATATGCACAAATATTACAGCGTTAAACATGACTTTTAGAATATGTGAAGATGAGATGCTCATTAGGTTATTTATCCTAAGACAGGATTTCTAAGTGTGCATGGCAGAGCAAGTATGCATGAGCTTATAACAATAATTATGTTGTTGTCATTAACCCTATATCAGGATTTCTAAGTGACATGAGATGTTGAATACAATACCATAAATCCTAATAATATGATATGCATGGCATGCTTGACATGTTGTATCTAGACATGGTTGCTATGGCACATATAAGGAAAGTAAACCTAGAAACATGATCTCTACCCTTTACTTATGCTATAGCATGCATATCCCCACCCATTTTCACTATCCACCCCAAGATTGTTCTGAACAAATAATTATTACAAGCCTTCGAATATGAATTACATAACAAAAAGAAAAGGAAGAAGTTAACTATAGGAAGCCTTCATAATAAGCCCAAGTCTCCAGGTCCTCAATGCCATGTGTTATTTCACAACCTTTCATAATCCGGGTGTGTCAGAGTTCCCTAAGGACCTCATAGGATCCAGGACAGTGCTCACACCCAGATTTCATAGCCAAGATGGAGTAAGTGCAGTGTGGAAGGACAAGCTCTTGTGTGTCAAAGTTCAGAGGGAACTCAAAGGTCCCAAAGCAATGCTCACACGGGAGGGCATAACCTAATAACTAAGAGTATAGTAAAAGTTCTCATAGTACTGAGGAGTTTGAGTAAGAAACAGTTTTAAATTCATAATCCGGGTGTGTCAGAGTTCCCTAAGGACCTCATAGGATCCAGGACAGTGCTCACACCCAGATTTCATAGCCAAGATGGAGTAAGTGCAGTGTGGAAGGACAAGCTCTTGTGTGTCAAAGTTCAGAGGGAACTCAAAGGTCCCAAAGCAATGCTCACACGGGAGGGCATAACCTAATGACTAAGAGTATAGTGAAAGTGCTCATAGTACTGAGGAGTTTGAGTAAGAAATAGTTTTAAAAGAGTTTTGAGAGAAAGAGAGAGACTTAACGAAAGTGGTTTTTCATAACAAAGGTTATAACTGATGAAAATAGTTTTTGGGAAAACATCAATTTCAAACAAAGTAAAGCTAGTATCACATAAAAGACCCAGGGTGGTCTCACAATCACAAAACAGGGGTGAGAGGGTTTGAGGGACAAATACAGAACCTGTGAGGTAGGCAGAAGCACATATGGTCAAACAATCTAAGTTCCTAAGGGTTCAGGGGAGATCAGGGGTATAACAAAGTGTCAAATTAGATTAACATATCAACAAAACAACTGATATCATGATTGAACTAATATATTAGTCACCGGCATGGAGATTCACATAACGAGCATATGTTAAGTGTAGAGAGACACATTGGTCATTTGTGAGTAAGTGAAGCTAAACTTGTAGAGGAGATTCATAACACAAATAAAGTGAAACTAAACATGTAGAGGGATTCAGAACTCTAGTTGCATGTTGAACGGCAAAATCATAAGTAGGAGCATATTAAGAATACAAGGAATTGAACTAGTAATAGAAACATATTGGTTTGATGACTGAAGTTTAAATCAGAACATATCAGTATAAGAGAGAGAACAGTAACACCAAAGCAGAAGTTAAGAGATGCACAGGAATTAGCCTTGGCTTGTAGCCGGCTAATTCAGATCAGTAACAAGTA